>PVKM010044679.1:0-12163 GCA_004027735.1 Carollia perspicillata | reverse complement strand
TAGGTCAGCTCTGGCAGCCCAGATTCCATCCGCACGAACAGGAGCTCCAAGCCCAGGCCCGGGATGCGATGTGGTGCACCTGTTTACGGGAAGGGGTTGGTGGGAAAGGGTTACAGGATTAGAGAGCGCAGCTGAGAGGCTGCACCTGGAGGCAGTCCTGTGCGCTGAATTTACAACAGGAGCCTGGGAGTCGTATAAATGAGTAATGCTTCCTGATGCTCTTCTCCAGGCGAGCTGCAAAAATTGGCAGGGGCCCTTCAGTGTGCTGTCGATGTGTCTGGAATTCAAATAATTTGATTGTGAGATACAATGACAACGGGAAGCAAGGCGTTACCTTGAGAGACTGATGGCAGAGACAGCTGCTGCGACCAGTGTTCATGGAAGGCACCTCGACAACCGCTGTGCTCCCTGGCTGTCCTCCCTGAAATCTCTATCATGCCTCGTGGCTGTTGGCCTGACTCAGGGGCAATAAATTAAAAAGTAATATAGCTGGTCATTCTTTTTATATTTTTCCTAGTCCAGGCAGTGAAGGATGGGGAAAGAGAAACAAAAACCTTGACCGAAACTGATATGTCTCTTTGAAAAAATGATGCTGACATTAGACACAGCCCTGGAGAGCGCATTTGAATACTGGCGGCATTGCGATGTATAGCACCACTTGCCGCTGCCTCTTTCAAATTTGTCTTCGTGGGCTGCACACATTACTATTTTCCCCAGGTTTAATAGCTGGGAGGATTCCGTCGGTAATAGCAGCATACCTGGTGAGCTGGGCCGGGTGGGGGGGCCTCTTAGCTTTCATATCACAAGGCATTTTGCTTGTGATGGTTGTCGTTTCCACTAGGGGAGCAGACAAGCAGATTGAGGCTTCATTTGCCCAAACAGAGGGCTCACACTATCTTTTGTTTGTAGAGTGTTTAGCTTTTCGGAAGCACCTTATGAAAAGTAGGTCTTTCTATCCAGAGCGTAGCACTCTGGAGAACCCTGGGCAGGGACTGTGAGCTCTTCGCCGTGATTACGGGTTTGCTGTTGAACGTTCTTTCTCTGGATCTCCTTTTCCCCTTCCGGAAAAGGAAAATGTTGGTCTTTCCCTCCAGGTCCCCAAATCTCTGACTCTGTTATTTCGTTTGATAATTTATTACTAACGGTAGCGTTCACAAAGTTCCCAAGTGTCTTCACACTTCCTATAAAAATGACATTCCTTTAAGATGAGTTTGGCAAATTTAACATTTTAACCTAGGAGTTAGTTCTCAGAATGTGAACAGGTAAATCATCATTGTCATCATTTGCATAGCATTTCCTAGGTGACAGGTACTGTTCTAATGCTTTACTTAGTTTCACAAAACCCCATGAGTAAGTAGGTAGAAATTATTCCAATTTTACCATTAAAAATAACTTTAAATATATTTTATTTTGCTAAGAAATCATTGGACAATCAAAAAGGAATAACGAATAACTAAAAATTCATCAATGATACATCCCCAAATCCAGCCCTTCTCCAGCCTTTCTCATGAATTTAGGGTCAGAGACAGTAATCCAATGTCTAAGTAGCAAAGATAAACTCGGCAATGGTATCGGTTCATTTTCATGAAAACTGTCCAGGAATGTGGTCACAGATTCACAAGAGTTGTTCGGATTGACTTATGTGGGTCTCTTGCTGCAGAGTCAATATTGCAGCCGGCCCGCATTCAGACCATTAGTCCTTCCTCATTAGCAACCGATTCACTTGTCTCTGTCCTCCTGGGGCAGAGCCTCGGTGTGCTGGGGAAACCGGGGGTGGGGGTGGTGCTGAGGAAGGGTTCCGGTTAGGTCTGCGTTACCAACGCCCTTGGAAAGGCTGTTGGGCCACAGGTAGCTTCCTCCCCGGATGGCAGCATTCTGTCCTTCACGTGCTGAGATACGGGAAAAATTAGGAAGCCCTCAAAGAGAATTCATTGTTTTTCTACTTGCTCTTCCTGGGAGTGAGAGTTAAACCAGATGTCTATTTTAGGTCCAGGTCAGGAATTCCCCATGGAACGAAAAAAGAGAATATCACTTATAAACCAGAAGAGCCACACGGAATAATCCAGAGTTATGCCTGTTCCAAGAAAATGCAATCATATTTCATTAGTCTTTCCCTCCCTTCTTTACTCACTCCCTCCCTCACCCTGCCCCTACCCCAAACATGGTAAACTGTACTTCATGTATCCAGAAATATTTTTATAAAGACTGGAGATTTTAGCACAGCTCATCTCCCCTCTGGCGCGTATTGCCACCATCTGGAGTTACCACTAGAGGCTGATGGTCCAGATGTGGTGCTGGGTGTCCACGCATTTGGGTCCCCTTTCTTTACACTAGGGCAGGGGTGCCAAACTCACTTTCACAGGGGGCCACGTCAGCCTCGTGGTTGCCTTCACAGGGCTGAAATAATTTTAGGACTGTGTAAGTGTAACTACTCCTTAACAGTTATGGAGTTGAAATTCAACAAGTTTTGACAAAGGTGCCGTCATGTAACCACGGCCACAGTCGTGACATGGAACATTTTCATCGTCCCTACAGGCTCCCTCACGCCCTTCCGAGGTGATTCAGTCCTCCCTGCTCGCCCCCCACCCCTTCCCTGCCCACGGGCCCCATCCCCAGCTCCTGGCAACCACTGAGTTGTTTTGATTTTGTCACTACAATTTTCTCTTTTTAAGAACTTTGTATGAATGGAATCATACCATGTACAGCCTTTTGTGTCTGGCTTCTTTCACTTAGTGTAATGCTTTTGAGGTCCATTCTTGTTGCGTACATCAGTAGGTGTATTTTTTCTTCTTACTGCCGAGGAGTCTTTCATTTACATAACTGCTTTAGCACAAAGTGTCTATTCAAATCTTTTATGCATTTTAGTCGAGTTGTCTTCTATTATTGAGTTGTAAGAGTTCTATGTAGTCAGGATAGAAGTTCTTTATCAGATACATGCTTTGCAAGTATTTTCTTCCAATCTGTATGTTGCTTTTTTATTTTCTTAATGGTTTCCTTGGATGACAAATTTTTAAATTTTGATGAAGTCCATTTTATCAATTAAAATTTTTTTGTGATTCATGTTTGTATTGCAGCTGAGAAATCATTGTCTATCTCAAGATTGCAAGATTTTCTCCAAGTTTCCTTACAAACGTTGTGCAGTTGCATATGTGTTAACCTAAAAATTAAAGGCCAGAATGAGAGGCAATGAGCATTAATTTGAAACTTAAAAAAATAGCCACTCGGAAAGCACTGCTTCGTTCTGGCGGACACCCAAATAGTGTTCCAATTAGTGGACAAAGGCAAGGGCCATTTATGAGCCCAGGAAAGGGAGCAATTGCATCAATAGAAGGAAGTTATTTCTCTAACATAGTGATGTTAATTCTAAACAATGCTTTTAATTTCCAGTCCAGTACTCAACAGCCCTATATTCATAATACCTGCTTCCTTGTTATGCTTGCAAACCGTTCTTCAGGGTGCGTGTTGCTTTAGGCCCAACCCAGAGGTGGTTTCACCCTGTTGAACATCCTGCAGTTCAAGGCATGAGACGTGCAAGGCAGCTCTTCTGGGAAGGCAGCTCCAGTTCTGTGCTGAAGTGGTTCCCTTTACACCGTTTTTACATGTGTTGTGTCAGGGCTATGACTAATTGTGAGTTATTCTTTATGTGTGGTGTGAAGAGTTGACATTTATCCCTTTCTTTTTGCATATAGATTTTCAATTATTTTGGCAACATTTGAATGATTTATTGCATTATCTTGGCATCCTATCAAAAACTAGTTGACCATGCATGTGTGAGTCTGTTTCTGGATTATCTATGGAACTTTGCTCCACTGTCTATTCTTACACCAAGATCATACGGTCTTGATTGGATAATACGCAGTCCTCAACTTTGTGCTTTTTTAAAATTGTTTTGCCATTTAGAGACTTTGCATTTTTTGCAAATTTTAGAATTAGCTTGTCAACTTCTACCCCTTAAAAAGTTTTCTAGGATTTTGATTGGGATTGTGTTGAATCTACAGATCAATTTATGGAGAATTGACATCTTAATATAAGATCTTCAGGTCTGTGAACACAGAATTACTCTTCATTTATCTCGGTCTTCTTCAACGGTTCTTAGCAATGTTTGGCAGTTTTCAGTGCACAGTTACACAACATTTTATTAACTCTATTCTTAAGTGTTTACTATTCTTTTGCTTTTTTTACATGGACTTATTTTTTCCAGTTTTTTTTTTGTTCCTTCGACTTCTGGTGTGGGCATTTAGCCACATTTTTTCAATTTCTGATTGTTCATTGCTAGCATGTGTAAGTACAATTGACTTTTGTAGTTTCATTACCCTGATAAACTCACTTATTAGTTCCAGTTGTATTTTGTTTTTGAATCCTTCAGACTTTCTACTTAGACATTCTGTTTATTAAAAGACAGTTTTACTTCATCTTCTGATGCAAATGCTTTCTATTTCTTTTTTCTTGCCTTATTTCACTGGTTCAAATCTCCAGTGCAATGTCAAATGATAGTAGTGAAAGTAGACGTCCTTCACCTGTTCCCAAACTTAAAGTGAATCGGTTTCCGTAGTGTAGTGGTTATCACGTTCACCCAAACTTAAAGTGAAAGTATTCAGTCTTTCACATCATGTATGATTTTAGCTGGGAGGTTTTCGTAGGTGCTCTTTATCAGGCCAAGGAATTTCTCTTCCATTCCTACTCGGCTGAATGTTTTCATCATTAATGCAGTAGATTCCATCAAATGCTTTCTTAATCTTTGGTTGTGTGGTGTATTAACATGGAAAATTATGCTGATTGATGTTCAAATTTGAACCAATCTCCCACTTTACAGCAGTGTTTTTTTTAATAGGATTTTATTTATTTTTGTTTTTAGAGAGGATGGAAGGGAGGGAGAAAGAAAGGGAGAGAAACATGAATAGGTTGCCTCTCACACGCCCCCAGCTGGGGACCTGGCCTGCAACCCAGGCAGGTACTCTGACTGGAAATCGAACTGGTGACCTTTTGGTTTGCAGGATGATGCCCAAGCTACTGAGCCGCATAAGCCAGGGCAACAGCGGTCTGGATCTCTCACCCCTGCATGGTCCCAGACTGTAGCCAGGAGCTCTTCCAGGGCATCTCAGTGTCAGCTTTCCACAATTTTTCTCACTTTTATGTGTTTCTACACCTATATTTTCTATATTTGTTTTTATTGCAGCTCATCTTTGCATTTAAATGTCTTTGGATCTAATTTATTCAGCAATTATACCTTGTAGTTTGTATTAGGCTACCATCTTGACTAAACTAAGCAGTCTGCAGCTTAGATTGTAATTCGCTGTTGTTCCCAGCTGGGTTGACCCCCTCACCTTCCCCTGTTCAGTTGTTCTGGGCGCGCTCCCTGGGCACCCTGGTTTCATTATGAGCCATGGCAGGCAGGGTCAGAAGATTCCCATTGTTTTTTTTTTAATAAAATCATGTCCCTAGCAGTTAAGACCATCTATATATATTTCTTCAATCACCAGGTAATGAAGGGAAGATCTTGTCTATATCTAAATAAAAAAATTTTTCTCAGCAGCTTATTTCTTCTGATCAAACCAACCAGTAAGACCTTAGAGAACATGGTAAATTGTGTAACAACAAACACCAGGAAGACAGCATGTCCTTAGCAAAAGTGAACAAAAATGATGCTCAAATGCTAAGAAGTTCCTACCAGTAGTAATGATAATAAATTTTTAAAAACTTTTTTCAGTGCCTGCTAAGTAATTTTAGTTTTCTCTGAAATACATTTTTAATCTGCTGACTCTTCTCCTGCCTCATTAAAAACACCCAACTTCAAGTCACCGTCATGTCTCACTTAAATTATGCAATGGTATCCCACCAAGCCTCCCTGGAGCCCTACATGCATACAGTGGCCAGGGCAAGTTTTGTATTTTTAGAGAGAGAGGAAGGGAGGGAGAAACAAATGGAGAGAAACATTGATGTGCAAGAGATCCATCGACTGGTTGCCTCTCACACACCCCCAACTGGAGACCTGGCCCACAACTCAGGCATGTGCCCTGACTAGGAATCGAACTAGCGACCTTTCCGTTTGCAGGTCAGCACTCAATCCACTGAGCCACACCAGGCAGGGCAAGTTTCTAAAACACAAATCAGATTAGTATGTCACCCTCCTGCTTAAAAGATTCCAAATGCTTTCCATCCACTCCAAAGAAGATCTGAGCTCATCTCCAGACCAACAGGATCCTATGAGATCTGGCCTCAGGCATGGCCTTTCTTCTCCGGCTACCCTGGGACTTCTCAGTCTTCTGTGAAGTCACCAGCCTTGCTCTGGCTTGAGATCTTTACACTTGTCTTCTATTTCCAAATGTTTATGTGGATGGATCCTTTCTGTCTTTCTGGACCTTGCTCGAAGTTGCTTGCCCACCAAGCAACCACCCCTGATCCTAAAATGAAAACATCATTCTGTAGCTCTTTACTTCCTAGCATGTTGTCCTATTTCATTGTTTAATTTCATTTGTCACTAAAATAGACTTTTTCATTTCTTTGTATAATTATTTCTGTTTCCTCGAACTAGGATGGTAAGTGTGTGGTAACAGGGGTCACGTCTGTCCTGTTCACAGCTGTGTCTCCATTGCCAAGAACAGTGCCTGGCGCCCATGAGATGCTCGACACCTATTTATTAAAGGAATGCATGCATCATGAATGCCAGGAACTGATCCTGTCACTTTACAGAGATCACCCATAATTTTTGCAATAATTTGTGAATGCAAGTGTTATTATCCCCATTTTACAGATGAGAAGACTGACTAGAACTAGACCCATGCCCACTTGTCTCTAAAAACTACTGTTCTGCATTATACCTCTTCTCATTTTGTCAGGTAACATTAAGTGCCATGAAAAAATTCCAGGTTAGCAAATGCTTTGGATGCTTTATTTTCATCAGTTACATCAAGATTGGAATTCTGCACAAATGAGGACACTGAGGTCAGCTTGAAGACATACCTAATTAGGGACAAAATCAGATTTTCACTACCACGTTAGTGTTCTTTCTATCATATCACGTTGCCTCCATATCTATTTTACCTATTCTACATCTAAGGGGGGCGTTTGCCTTGAGCTGCTCGTTAAGTAATGAGAATGAATGGGGTGAGGTGGAAGGGCTGGGACGCACGGGAGCTGCTGCCCTGGGCTGTCTCAGGAGCACCGCAAAGCCGTCCTCGAGGTGCCCATCCAACAGGATAATTCAGTGAGCTCAGTGCAAAAGCTTCACAATGTGACAATGGAAATTGACTTGATTTAGCTTCAAAAATTCTATTAACTCAGAGAAATGATGATTTTCCAGGAGAATTCATACACAGCCACGGTAGAGAATAGAAATGACTTTAGAGCTTTGAAACGTCTTTTAACTGAATTCTTAGATCTAGGTATAACACATAAAACATTATAGCCTAGATTCCTGCCCTGTGGTACACACATTTCAGAGCCAGATGATTTCATCTTGATCCTAATTACAAAGGAAATGAAGAATTTGTAATAAGCTCATTTTGTAAGGTTGAGAAATAACCTGTCTCAGAAATTGGCACTCAGCGAATCCCCCAACCACATTATTCACAAGTGTGTGTGTGTGTGTGTGTGTGTGTGTGTGCGCGCATTTGAGGGGAATTACTTGCTTGAGACACATGACCTTCACTTCTTAGGTCAAAGTACATTGAAATTATGACAAATGAATAGTAGTATACGAGGTCTGTCCAGAAAAATCCAACCATTGTTAAGACAATGAGAACATTTGTGGGACATTGATAACCTGGCAGCCAAGGAGAGTGGACTGGAATGCGCATGCATGAACAATGATGACTGCACTGTACTAGTCAGTGGGGGTGGTAGATGCTGTTGAGTGAGCATGTGTACTCTGTGGCTGTTGCATTCAAAGTAACGAAGTGAGTAGAGCAAAGAATCTGTGTCCAATTTTGTGTTAAGCTTGAACATTCCTCCATGGAAACTACTCAGATGACACAGAAGGCTTTGGAGATGATGCAATGAGTGCAGCACAAATAAAAGCATGACACAAACACTTCAAAGACGGTTGAGAATCTGTTGACGGTGATCCACGTTCTGGAAGGCCTGCGCCAAGCAGAGCACCTGAGAACGTTGAATGCATATGGGCTGCAATCAACCAAGAAGAAGGCGCGGCAAATTCACAGCAAGTCAAAACCATGTTAACTATGTTTTTTGATTGGGAAGATGTTGTTCATCACGAGTACATCCCTCCAGGCCAAACAATTAATAAGACGTACTGCCTCAACATTCCTCTGGCCTCATGTCTCAGGCAGAGTTTTTTGTGAAACAACAAATAACCCAGGTGACTCAGCCCCCCTGCAGCCCAGATTTGGTGACTTCTAGCTTTTCCCAAAACTAAAATCACCTTTGAAAGGAAAGAGATTTCAGACCATCAAGGAGATTCAGGAGAATGAGGCAGCTGATGGCGAGTCCGACAGAGGACTTTGCAGAGTGTTTTGAATGGTGGAAGAGATGCTGGGTGAACTGTGAGGTCCCAAGGTGCCTGCTTTGAAGGGGACTGAGGTGTCACTGTCCTATGTACAATGTTTCTTGTATCTTGTATCTCCTTCAATAAATGTCTCTATTTTTCATAGCACATGGCTGGACACTTTCTGGACAGACCTTGTAGTATAAACCACATTTTCTCTCTGTTTATCTCCTTGTTCTTCTCCTACCTGAATCAAAAACCCAAAATAAAAAAAGCCCAAATTTCTGAATGTTTAAAAAACGTTTTATTTGTACATAGTCTCAAGCTTAGAGAAAAGTTGCAAGACAAAAAGCACTACACCTGTATATCCTTTCCCTGGGTCCTCCTATGAACATTTCTGCCCCATTGCTTTACCATTGGTCGTGTGTCTCTCTCCCTACACGAACATGCATACCCACATAAACTTTTTTCTCACTCATTTGAGAATGTTGTACACATCATGACCTTTCCCTCCTAAATATTTCAGCGTGTATTTCCGAATAATCGGGATATTGCCTCATGTATCCCTATCACTGTGTCTCATTTTCCGCTTCCCTGGATTTAGCGTTCGTGCGATACTTTGAACTGATCTACCCATCCACACTCCGGTGTTATCAATGGCCCCAAAGGTGTCCTGCAGAGCTCTTTCCCCCCTTCCGCACTGGGTTCGGCGTGGAGGCACTCTCAGAGTTAGAGGGCAGGTCTCCTTAGCCGTCTTCAATCTGGAACATTCCCACAGCCTGTCCTTGTCTTTTACGATGTCGACATGTTTGAAGAATAGAGTCCACTCCCTGCCTTTTTCAGTACGAAGTTCATCGTTTTCGGTTTGTTCATTCGTGTCGTGCATTCTCAGCCAGAATTCCAAAAAGAGTGACAGGTGTCCTCTGCAGGCTGCCACATCTGGAGGCCCTCAGTGTCCACCTGCCCTTCGCTGATCACCCCTGCGAGGCATTATCCAGCTCCCCATGGCAGAATTACTGCTTCCGCGCCTCCCCCTTGCAAGTAATAAGCAACATACGGGAAGGCACTTGAAGAACATCCAAGTATCCGGCTCTCTCCTTGTTGCAACTTAGCCGCTCCTGATCATTCCTGCTTGATTTTGTCATCTTACTGTGATAGTCGCGAAGTGATTTTCCAGCTCCCTCACTCTCTTCGCATTTACTGGTTGGAACTCGAGATTCTGCTGTAAACACGATCCCTCCCTTCTCTCCGTTTATTTGCTATTGGTATTACCTCACGACTTCTTATTCCCCCCTGTGGTTTCTAACTTGTTACTGTCCTTAATTATTTTGGTAGTCAAATTGTTCCAAACTTGGCCACCGATAGCCCCCTTCTAGCTGGCTTCTTTGTTCTTGTGACATGCCTGTATATATAAACACTTCCTTACTTTCTGGCATAAAAAGATGTTCCAGGTCCTTCTTTTACCTCCCTTGCTTCCTTCCCTTGCCCCTCAGAGATTCCTGGGTTTTGATTTAGATTCGTAGAGAACGCATCTCCCCTATTTATTTACTCATTGGCCTGGCCCCTCTCCAGCCAAAGCTCGCCACCAGCACCACCACCACCATGAAGACCCAGGGCTCACCTGACACCTTGTTCTGAAAGGTCAAGGTCTCTAAGTTTTTGCCCTTGCCAGTGTCACCTTCTTCCTCATCCAGAGTCATTTCAAATGTCATTTTCTCTTTACTCCAGAGAGACAGACACCCCTGGGCCAATTTAATTGTTCCTTTATCTGTGTTTTCATAGCACTTGTTACGTATCTTTATTATGATATTTTAAAATATTTTAATTTATTGATTTGAGAGAGAGAGAAACATTGATTTATTGATCCACTTATTTATGTATGCATTGGTTGATTCTTGTATGTGCCCTGACTGGGGACTGAACCCACAACCTTGGTGTATTGGGCTGATGCTCTAACCAACTGAGCTATCTGGCCAGGGTCTACAGTGCTAATCTTGTATTATTGTGCTTTGGTTATGTTTCTGATGAGACTAAACTCAGTATTTTCAAGTACCCGGGGGATGAAGTATTCATTTTTATTTTTGAGGTGATAAACTTGAGATTCAGGGAGGGGAGCCCCAGAGAGAGGCAGCAGAGCCCAAGGTGAAGGCTGTCAGCTACAGCCTACCCGTCATTTAATAGCTGCAGAACCCTAGGCAAGTCCCTCGGCCTGTTTGTGCTTCAGCTTCCACAACAGTAACATATGGATGATAATAAATAGAAACTGCCACATGGGGCTGCCATGTGGATTAAAGGAGTTAATATTTGTAAGGCACCTAGAAGTATGCCTGGTGTGGTGTCACATAAATGTTTGTTAAGTAAAAAGTCATGTCATCACAACTCAATTCCAAGTCTTGAGAGGATAAAGTCCCTAGCCACTGCTCTATCTTAACTTTGTGGAATTTTAAGATTCCCTGAGAAGCAGTGGTAAGATCAGAGACAGCAATGAAAGGAAGCTGGTTCTGGGCATAAGACATCACTGAGGTGAGAGGTTGCAGAATGTGCCAGCATACTGCTGAATTAAGGCATGGGCCAGGGGAGGGAGCATGCGCCCGGTTCTCCTGACTCTGGGTCAAGGGCACGCGAGTCACACACTCAGGCAAGGATCACTGGTGCGGGCTCTGGGACCTGGTCCCCAAGGAAGTCTTTCTCTCTCCATCTTTTCTTTTCTTTTTTTTGTCAGGAAGTCCTTTACATGTCCTTCCTCTCAAGTCAGTGTGGGTTAGACATTTTGGGCCCTGGGGTAATGTGCCACAGACACTGTCAGTGCACTCAGTTCTGCCAGATAGGGCCACTGTTAATTGTTGCTCCATCGAGGATGGCAAAGGTCTTGGCTAAGTTCTTGGAGCTCACATGTGTTGCATTGCCATGGGGAGAAAGAGCGAAGTTTACATTTCCAAAGCAAGTATCATTTCTGTTTCCACCTACTACTGCTCATAAAATCTACTACCGTGGTCACTGTAATTAACGCTGATGTGACCGCAGGAGCACATTGACCTGTGATTGATCTGGTAGACGACAGCTCTTACCTGAGCGACAAAATTGTGTGAAGGTTTTAGGTTTAGGGACCACGGGTGGGCAGCGTTTGTCCACATGTGGACATTTGTGTCCGATGTGAACTGTTACTGACTTTGAGCACCTGCCCTGCCTGGCGGGGGAGATTTGAGAACAGCCCTTCTCCGACCTGAGCAGCAGCCACAGCCGTCTGCAGGACTGACTGACTGCAGCTCAGATCGCGGGTCCCATCCCCAGAGTTTCTGATTCGCTCTGGCTTGGGCGGAGCCCGTGAACCTCCATTTTTAGTAAGTTCTCAAGTGGTGAGGATGATACTGCCAGTTCAGGGATCGCAATCTGAGAACCACATCCGTTCACAGGCCACGCCTTGCTGCCGCCTGAGTTGAAAAGCCACATAATTAGATTTGGTTTTTTCCTTTTAATTTTTTCAGTCGTCTTTTTCTTTTTATTTTTAATCCTCACCCTAGGACATGTTCATTGATTTCAGAAAGAGGGGAAGGAAGGGAGGAAGAGAAACAGGCATGTGAGAAACATTAATTGGCTGCCTCTTGCACATGTTGGGACCAGCGACCAAACCAGCAACCCGGGCATGTACCCTGAGCAGGAATCGAACCCTCTGGTCCATGGGATGACACTCCAACCAAATGAGCCACAACAGCCAGGGCT
>PVKM010044678.1:0-12163 GCA_004027735.1 Carollia perspicillata | reverse complement strand
GCTTTATCTTTCCCTTAATCTGTTCCTTCTCCTCTGATGGGAAAACCTCAAAATATTAAGCAGCCACAAAGCCTGGATTTTTTTCAGAACCATCTCAGTTCCATACAATTTTTTCCATTGTCTTTACAAGCCACAGAAAAGTCCCAGAAATTTCAAAACATGTTCTTCTGCATCTTCTATCCAGAAGAGACACAAAAGTCCCTTATAAGATTTTGACTATTTTTATTCAGGAAACTTCATTGCTTTTTAAAGTTCCTCCCTATTAGATAAAGAACAGCCATCTCGGCTTGGCCCCGCCGCCTCCAGGTGCCATCTCTGCCCTTCCGATCCCGGCCAAAGCTCTCTGAGCGTCCCCACACGTCTTCCGCTCCCTCACCCCCTGCCACGCTCTTAATGCCCTGCAATCTGGCTTGGCGGTACGACTCTACTGAGTCTGCTCTTGCCAAGGTCACCAGTGACTTCTTTTCAAAACAAGTTTCAATTATTCTATTTCTTGATTATCAAATAAATGCTTCATTGTAGAAAAATTGGCAAGTAGAGAGTAGTGCATAGGAGCAGACAAAGGAGTAGCCATACACAACCACACCACCCTGAGGTGAGCACTGCCAGCATTGTGGCATTCTTTTTCCAGTCTTTTTTTTTTTCTTTATTCCAATCATTGTCTTTCTTTTCACTGTCCTCGTCTTTCCTGGTCCCTGTCACACTTAACGTTATTGAATATTTATTCCTTTTAAACTCCCTCCTCTGGCCCACTTCTCCTGTTTCTAATTCACTGGGAGAACTGCTCTCTGTG
The DNA here is from genome assembly GCA_004027735.1 of Carollia perspicillata. Taxonomy (NCBI): domain Eukaryota; kingdom Metazoa; phylum Chordata; class Mammalia; order Chiroptera; family Phyllostomidae; genus Carollia; species Carollia perspicillata. Next base: position 11,370 of record PVKM010044678.1, on the reverse strand, counting down.
ACTCCATCAGGCTTCCCAGATTGGAGCTCCATAATCCCCACTCTGAAATTTCAGCCAGGAAGCCTTCCCTAAACATAACTTAATGTCTCTCCTCCTACCATTTTCAGCCAGATAAATAGGGGAGGGCCTTCCTGCTACACAAATGGCAGAGAGAGAGTTCAGAGAGGGAGTGCACACATATAATTAGAAGATCAGGGAAGAGTTATGGGAGAAGAGACATCTGACCTAAGTCCTAAAGGATGGGTAGAATGTGTCATGTAAAAAAAAATTGTTTTCAATGTTGGAAGGAAACAGCATGAGCCAAAGCATGGAAGTGAGCTAGTGCAGGGCACTAGAAAACAGCTAACCAGCAAGCTGCCTCCTGGGGCATCTCTCCTATGCTCTGAGGATGCCCCCAGGATGACTCCTGAGTCACTCCCCCTCTGCCCCATCTATCCCACAGATAAAGCAGCTTCAGCAACTGTCAGGTGGGGGCACGGGGTGATGGAAGCACTGTGGGCTTTGAAGACAGAGGATACACGTTAGAAATGCTGGTTCTGCCATCACTACTTCTGTGATCATGAGTAAGCAGGTCATGTCTCTGAGTCTCACTTTCCTCGTCTGTAAAATGAGGAATGTGATAGCTACCTGAGGGTGTTGGTCTAAGAACTACATGTGGTAATCTTGAGGATGCAGTAGCTGCTCAATCAGTGAAATGTAGCACCAGCCTCATTATTGCTGCTACTTTGAGAGCTACCATTTTATACATAAACAGCGCTGGGGAAACAGCCCAGTCGTTGGAGGGGTTTAGTCCCATTTCCTCACCTTACGCTTTGTCTCTTCCATTTTTGCTGTAACGAGGTGGAATCAGAAGAGACTTTGGTCCTGTTCCACTTGGCCACGTGACCTTGAGCAAAGCCCTTTAACTCAGTGTCTCTACCTGTGACACAGGGCTGGTTATTCCCCTGCCAGTGCACCCCAAGTCCTCAGTTCAGGTTTTGGAAATCCTGTCTTCCCTACCACCCTCCCGGAGCCCAGTGCGTGTGGCCCAGGGCCGGGCTGTGGGTCAGAGTTGCTGGGTTCGTGGGGTGGGATGGGATGGGATGGGGCAGAGGCAGGACCCAGAACTTAATGCTTAAATAACCAGCCATCCCGGTCTCATTTCAAAAGTCCTGCTCTCCAACCCTTTAATCATGGAGCTGCTCTTCCCTGGCCACCCTCCAGGGCCCGCCCTCCTACTTCCCATGCAGAGGAGCGCTGGTGAAGGAGCCTTGGGTCTTTGCAGCTGCCTGCTTTGCATGGCAAGCTCGTTAATAGATCCCAGGAACCGAGGGGGCTGCCTCTCAGGTGACTCACTCATACCCAGCATCCACCACCCCATCTCACAGACTCAGCTCAGGATTCTCCCCGGTACCCCCTCTCTGACCAGGCCTACCCTTCAGCTCCACCAGGCTGGAAAATGGGTTTCACAGGATAGTGTCCTCGCTACGGTGCTCACATTGCACAGACCGAAGCATCAGTCCCCAAGGCTTGATCGTTCCAAGTGTTCTCGTGGGACGATGGAAACCTAATATTAAAAAGTGAGCCAGTCTCAGAAAACCCAGGACATGTGTTTGCCATGTTGACTACCAGCCCCCTCACTGCAGGCAAACCTCTCTTTAGGCGAGGCGGAGCATTCCTTTGGGATCAGCGGTGAGAAGTACGCCGTGGCTGGGGGTGGGGAGAGGGGACTGCATATGAAATCACATTTGGCAACTTGAGTCGTATTTTTAATGCACTAATGGAGTTGGCTCCTTCAAGAAAAGAACCAGTGATTCTTTTTTGTATGGGAATGAATTCATATGGGAAAGAGTTCCAATATAAGGAGCTATTTTTAGATTGGGGTATACTGGATCTGCTTAAACTGAGGCACACCGGTATCCAGTTTGCAACCCTTTCATTTGAGGTTTCCTTCTCCGAGTATCATTGGTGTTTGAATTCAGCTGCCCGTGCTATCATTTGCACTCCTTCCCGATAGAGACGAGGTGCAGGGTGGCACAGTAAAGTGGACAGCACTAGACATTGGCACCAGCTGGGCCTGGGCTTGAATCTCTGCTCTGCCACTTCCCAGCCAGGCAACCTTACACGTACATGTTAAGGGCTGCTTTTGCCCTGAGCTAGGATGGGCCCAGAAATGAGGGGCAACCGAACTGTTGGGAGAATTAAATCATGTCATGTTCGTAAGTCACTAAACATTGGCTGATGCACAGGAGAGGCTAGACCATGAGATGCCCTCCCCCCAAGACTCTGCCTTCAGAAGTTCTTAAAAAATAACATCTGCCAGTTTAGGGAGCACATCTGCCTGCCCCCCAGCTCACCATTAGGCCCTGCTAACCTGAGCACATCCTGCTTTTGCAAATCATCTTAACCAGGCTCTCCTCTTATTCCAGATGAGCCCCTCCTCCTGAGTCCTGAATTTAGGCAGGCAATGGAGCTGAGAAATTACAGCAGACCAAGGCACCTTTGTGTGAGCCGGAACTGCCGCCGCTCACTGCCTCCCTGAGTCCAGGCAGAGCTAGCCCGTGGTGCTCTCAGAAGCCACAGAATACTAGAATCCTAGTGCTGGGAGTGTCCTTGGAGACCTTATGCTCCCAGCTCCCTGTGGTGGAAATGGGGAAACTGAGGCCCGGAGGGGCATTGTGGGTGGCAGAATCAGCACAAGAGACACTTTTGGGAGACTCGAATTGTCTCCTCCTGTTTCTCCTGGAGGGTGGTGGGTCTGGCCTCCCTGGGAGACTGCATTCCACCCAGGCAAAGACTGTGTCCCTCATTAGTCCCTGCCCAGAGCTCTGAGTAAATGGTGTTGGCTGATGGCTGACAAAATTTTTCACAAAGGAAGATTTTAAAGGAGTCCTGGAAGCCTCCTAGTTTTCCATCCTTGTCTTTGGGAGGCAGTGTGGTGCCGGGAAAGAATGTGGACCTGGAGCCAAGACACTTGAGTTCTGTAAAATGCGGCAAGCTCACATACACAAAGTGACCGGCACAGTCACAAGGGTTGGGCTCAGGGAAGGCGCTCGATAGTGGAGGCCATTGTCTAGAAAATTAGTTCTGCTTCTGCAGCTGTGTGACCTTGGGCAAGTCAACAAACCTCTCAGAGTTTTGGTCTTCTGGAGGACAGGAACAATTGCACAGCCCCAGCCTACCTCCCAGAGGAATCAAGTCTTCCAGGGATTTTAAGGGCCTTCACAGAGGAGGTAACATCAGTCTCTCAGGGTTTCCCCCAACTTCAGGGAGACATCTTCACCCCGACCTTGCACTGACCTCAGTGCCTACAGTCCCACTTTCCTGGAAGGACTTCCAGCAAGTCAATCACCTTGCCAAGACTCAAGAGTAGGATTTAACCTGGCTCTTTGGACATGGATGACAGGTGTTTGTGAAACCTCTGAGATCACATGCAAGCCTGTGTGTGTGTGTGTGTGTGTGTGTGTGTGTGTGTGTGTGTGTGTGGCGACCTCTAGCTCTCACTGGATTTTCAAGGAGGGCTGTGACCCAGTATGTTTAGGACCCTCCAGGCCCCGCAACCCTCTGCAGGGCCCAGTTCCTTGTCCCTCAGCGCTGACACTGTGAAGAGCCCCTTGAACTCCAGGTGAGAAACAAGACTCACTAGCTCCAGGCCCTGCTGCAGACCCCCAGAGGGAAGCCTGTCATGCCTTCTGGCCTCGAGAGGCTTGAACCACATCTTTAGAGACTCAGTGCCCTCATACAGGTGTTTCTTCCTGCTCCATCCTTCGTGAAGACAGAGGTCTGGACAGGAAGGGGCTGGTGAAGCCTTGCAGGTCCAGTGGAGTGAAGTGGGCGTGAAGGGGCAGACTGGGATTTGGGCTTCTGGAGGCATCCAAGGTGGGGTGTGTTGCAAGGAGAGCAGCTGGCCCTGGGCTGTGGGTGCTGACAGAGCGCAGAGGCTCTGCCCTTCCCCCTTGGGTTTGGGCAGATGAGGACTGAGTGACAGCAGCAGGTCCAAGCCAAGTGGCCTAATGGGGCTCTCAGGCCTCTTCAGCCACCACGGAGGCCCCGGAAATACCAGGGCTGGGAGGGGGCGACGGGGGGGTGGGGTAGGCAAGAGACAGCAGCCTAACCTCCTATCACTTGGGTCTCTGCCAGTCCGTCCTTCAGCCCCAGCCACACTGGCCACCTCTCCCAGGGACCCCTCGCTGCCATTATTAGACCACGGCCTCTCCCCAGCCAGGCCCTGAGCTTCCTCTCCTATCAGGCCCCAACACCACACTCAGAAAGACCTTGTATGTTTTTCAAATTAATGCAATTAAGAGCATTAAAGTTTGCGAACGATAGAGTTTTTCGTTTTCCTTTTATTTGATTAGAGAAATTCCCACCGCACAGTTCCTCCAAATGAAACCCAGACCCGAGGCCCATTGTTCCGGGGGCTTCCATGAGAACGTTACCTTTCAATCTCACACACTAATGTGTTTAGTGTTACAGTCCCCCCCCAGGCGGCTGCAGGAAGGATCTGGAGTCTTGATTAAAGAGGCCTTTGCTGGGCAGGAATGTGGACTCCTCCGCCTGGGAGTCACAGAGGGGCTGGGCGTTTGCTCGGCGGAGTCCCTGCTCGCATGGCCAGCTGGCCGGGCCGGGGCTCGAGGGCAGCGGTGCCTGGCTGTAATTAGGCGTTTTCCCCTCTCTCTTGCCTTTGCTCTCAGACCTCCTGCATCACCACCCCCCGTCGCAGCACGTTTGCACGCGAGAGCACAGTGCGCTCCCGTGCACGATGCCCTGTCTCTCTTCCCCTCCTTTCTGTCCTCCTCGGTCTTTCAGTCCTCTCTTCTTTCCCATCTTCGGTCCCGGCTGCGCTGGGCTTCCCAGCAGCCTCTCCATGGCCAGCTCTGTTCAGAGGCAGCATTCAAGAAATCACACCTCTCCTCCTTTTGTCCAGCCCAGCACCCCAAGGTAAAGAGCAAAATTAGAGCCAAAAGTGAAAAATTGATTAGAGGGATATTTAAGGAAGGCCTGAGAGAGGGAAGAGGGTGGGTCATAACCCCTGTTAAAATATGCAACTAGTGCCAAATTTAAACAGGATGGGAAGTCAATACCCCTCCCATCTCAAATCACCGAAGACTCAGCAGCATTGGACAGCCCGGGCTCCTTCCTCCTCCCGCTGGGGCGAGCGGTCCTGGCCCCAAGGGGGCTCTGCATTCTGCCCATGCCTTTGGACAGGAAGCTCGTGGGACTTCCCTCTTCCCCACTGCTCATGTCCTGAAGGCCTTCTACAGCCCAAGCCAGGGGCCTAGGAAACACCTCCAGGACCTGGCCCAAATTAGGCAAAGCCAAAAAACAATAGGGCTTGTGAGCTAGAAACAGAACTAAAAATAAGCCTGTCAACTCTCCGAGGCCTGGCTTCTGGGTCCTAAGAAGTTGGGGGAGGGCTTGGGAAATGTGATCCATCTTCACCCCCACTCCGAAGCTACCAGACCCTGCTGCATTCCCAGATGCCTCAGAGTCTTTCCACAAACATCCACGGGGGCCCACACCTTGTGGGGTGGGCACCGAAGGGCTCTGAGAGGAGCACTCCCCTTCCCCGGGGTGGTTGAAGAGGTGCGGGGTTTAAGCATTTTCAGTAATTCTGGTGACAACACTCTCTAAGGGAGATGCATCTGCCCTGAGCATGACCTGGACCAGCATGAACCAGCCCACCCAAAAAAGCCCCTTGGCCACATGGGACCAGGAAAGGGGCTTAATGCCAACTGAGCTTCCCCTGCGATCTCCCTTCCAGGCCTCTGCAAAGCTCCGTACCCGGTTTTCCCCTGTGTGTAAATCCCAAGTCATTCATGTGCTCAGATTTACTTTTTAAGAAGGTGTTCTGTGGGAAGTGGAGGCAGGGAGGCTGTTGCCTGCTTGGAGCAAGGGAGGAAGATGGAAGCTGAATTAAAGCTATGACAGAGGATGGGGAGAAGCGGGAGGACTGAAGGGATGACTGGTTCGGAACCAGACCTCCTGCCTCCCACCTAGGCTGCTGCGTCATATATTCTACTCCATCCCTGGGGAAGAAAGGACCCCCACCTGGACCAGGAAAGTTGAGGAACTGATTTGCAAGGCTAAGTGAAGGGAGTTCACTGTCCTTTTGTTCATGCAGACACTCAGGCAATACTTGGCTGATGAGATCAATCCACCTACACCTTTAAGCTGTACCTCCCCCACGCAGGGCCCAGAAGGTCTAACCCTTGGATCGGTCCCAGGGTTTTGCCGCAAACATCTGCCAGGGCCAACAGCCCCCAGGGAGCAGATACATAATGTGAACTGCATTTGGATGAAGCAGGAGTTGGAGAAGGCAGCGTGAGGGAATCTGGATTGCAGTGGAAACTGCTCAGGAATTTGGCTTTGTGTCTAAATTGATTCTTCCTAGACAATCATTTTAATGTGGGCATCTCCCGGTTACCTGTGCTATGCGGAAGGTTGGGGAGGGGGTGGGTGACACCCAAGGTGAATAATCCAAAAATTATTTCTGATTATTCTTGTTGGACTTTGCCAGTTGGCGTTTTCTCTCTTTGCTGGGAAACTTGCTTCCCTAAGCAGGATTTTCTTTGACTATTTTTCAAAATGTACTCATGATTTCCAACCACGAACAATGCTTCCCCAAGATGACTAGACTTGGCTTTATCCTGAGCTCCATTCAAACCACAGAGACAGAACGCAGGGAGTGGGGATGGGAATTACAGAGAGGGTACTGGGGTCCACGCACCCCTACTGCGGGGTTAGCACTGGCCGTGGACAAGCCTCAGGGTGAGAAATCTACCAGGGACGATTCTAGTCCCTGGAACCCGTGCCTGCACACCCCACCCCTGTAAGGTCCGGCAAGGACATGGCCGCCATACATTCTAAGGACTTGGTAGTGGGCCGGTAAGAAGAGGAGTAAAGTAGAATTATATGAGCTTGGGGCAAGTAGTGGCTCAGGTAACAGGCTGGCTCCCAAGAGAGATGGAGAGTAGCAGCCTGAGCACAGTTTCCAAGGGGTTACGGGAACTTCAGTTTAGTCTAAGGCAGCACCCACATCCTGTAAAGCTGCCAGCTCAGAACCACACGGGAACCGCGCAGGAGCCAGTGCCCCGCCCTGGGGTCCTGCTGCTCCAGAAGAGGAGAGGCGACAGGCACGATTTTCTGTCCTGTGCACATCGCTCTGTCCCCTTTCAGCGCACAGTCCAAAAGGCACTACAGCAAGGGCTCTTCTCTGAGTTTCAGTTTTCATGGAAATGAACCATTTTATCTCGGAACACAGGAGTGGGGGAGGAATTCATCCTCTTTCCTGAATGCTGATGGACTAAATCCCCTTTGTGCTGCTGCCGTTTGCTCTGTGGGATGCAAACCGATAACTGAATCAGGGCGCATGAATCTAGAAGGTTGCCTGCAGCTCCTCGGCCTGGGCCTGGGGGCGTTGCCTCGGCCACCCCTGTGGTTGCTGGGGTTGGGGTGGGGGTGGGGGGGGTGCTCGGGAAGGACCAGAGCAGGGCTGAAGGGCAACCCTAGTGACAGAAGAGTGATTGCTTTTTGTCTTCAGGAAGGGTTTCACAAATACTGTCTGACTAGCTTGCTGCCGAAGTCGCAGCCCCGGCCTGATGTGCTCAACATCAGGCCTCGGATGGGTCAGCCAAGCGCAGGGTGTCGGCAAATTCTCAGCATGGAGTTCAGCGTTGACCGACAGAGCTCTCACTCTGTGCCAGTTGTCCACCTGCACTCCCTTACAAGCAATCCTGAGAGTAGGTATTAGCATTAGCCCCATTTTACAGACTGTGGAACTGAGGCTCACAGGGGTGTCCAACCTGTGACTCAGGATGGCTATGAATGCAGCCCAACACAAAACCGTAACTTTACTTAAAACATTATGAGATTTTTTGTGATCCCATGTCACAGTGTATTTCACGTGTGGCCCAAGACAATTCTTCTTCTTCCAGCGTGGTGCAGAGACACCAAAAGGGTGGACACCGCTGTAAGAGTTTAGGTAACCTCTTTTAAGTCATGCAGTTCATAAGTAGCAGAACCAAGATCTGAACCCACGGATCCAGTTTCTGAGCCTGTGATCTTCACTTCTAAGTTAGGCCATGCCTGATTCGGGTTCGAGTTCACCTTACCTGGCTTCTCTGCTCTACTCCTTACATGGACATGACAATTCGGCCCCATAAATGCGCCTGGTCCTGTCTTTCTCCTCTACGTGGCAGGCTCCTCACCCTGACCTCCAACAGTGGCCGTCTACACCGACTCAGTACGCCAAAAAGGGCTCTTCCCTCTTCGGGGACCCCTTGGCACTTTGTTTACCTTAGTGACTCCCTGGACGAGCAGCGTCAGCATCAGAGGCCACCTGGCACCTGCTGAATCAGAAACTCTGAGCACAGTGCCCACCGTGTGTCTTAACAAGCCTCCCGGTGGCTCTGATGCCCACTCAAACTGGAGAACCATTGGGCTGCTTCTCACTTCTCCTCATCGGTCTTGGTGACAATTAAGTATAAGGTTAGCGCTTGTTTTGGTCTTTGACTCCTGAGCCTACCTCATCAGATGTATTTCATGAGACCCTGAGTGGTTAATAACAAAACGAGGGATGGTTTGGGTGTTTTTTTTGTTTGTTTGTTTGTATGTTTGTTTGTTTGCCTCTGCTGCTGTTTTCCACTCCACTACTTGGCATCCTGTTCCGGAGCAGCTAACAACAGCGACCGGTGGACTCTACCACCGCTGCGGTCAGAACCAGCTTCCACACCCTCAACCACTGCCTTTCCACCTCACGTGAGGGTTAAGCCGTCGGCTGTCCATACAAGTTACAGGGGCCCCGGCCAGCGTGGCTCAGCTGTTTGGAGTGTCGCCCCATAACTGAGGGGTGGCAGGTTTGGGCTCCCAGTCAGGGTACATGCCCAAGTTGTAGGTTCGATCCCTGTTTGCAGCGTGCATGAAAAGACATCCCATCAAGGCTTCTCTCTCATTTCTCTGTCTCTCTCAAGAGCAATGAAAAAATGTCTTCAGGTGAGGATTTTTGAAAAAAAGTCACAGGGGACTATCAGCATGCCAGCCTCAAAGGGCCTCTGCAGGCTTTGTTGCCGAGCTACTGCCTGGCTTCTTCCCGGCTTCCTGTCTCACCACGGCCCAAAGCCCGAGCCTAGCCCTGGCCCGGGGGTGGCCGCACCCTCGTCAGGCCTGGAGGTGCAATCAGACAACGCCACCCGTACTGATGAGATCTGTGATTGTGGTATTGCCTTTTTCTCCTTTTAATCCTCTCAATTTTTGCTTCATGGGTTTGACGCACTGTTATTAGTTGCATACGTGGTTGTGAGTATTCTCCCTTCCTGGTGAATTCGCCCATCTACCATCATAAAATGTCTTTCCTTATCTCTTTGTCTCAAAGTCTGTTTTATCCAATATTACTATAGCCTCTCCATCTTTTGACTGTATGTCATTTTAATCCATTTGTTTTCAACTTATCTGTGTCTTTATATTTCAAATATATCTCTTAAAGACTGCAAATAGTTAGGTTTTTTTTTAATCTAGTCTAACAATCTCTGCCTTTTAATTGAAAGGTTTAGTCCATTAACATTTAATATAATTATTGATATGGTTGGATTTACTTTTATTTGCCCCCTCTGTTTTCTATTTCTCTGTTTCTCCTTCCCTGCTTTCTTTTGGATTTTTAGAATTCCATTTAAATTTATCTATTGAATTTGTTGCTATACCTCTTTGCATTAGTTCCTTAATGATTGCCTCAGGGATTACAACATGTATCCTTAACTTTTCACCGTCCACTTAGAGTTACTGTTTCAAGTAAAATGTGGAAACCCTGCAACCACAGAGGTCCATGACTCCCTGCCCCCATCTTTTATGTTATAGTTATCATATGTATTTCATCTACATACATTATAAAACCCACAAGGCAATGTTACAATTTTTGCTTCAAACGGTCATGTGAACTTCGGAACAATTAACAGGGTTTATTTCCAAAGGGAACCTCAAAATTAGGGGAGGCCTTTCTTAGGAAGCTAATTCAGCTCCTTGTTAGAAAAGGGGACCTGGACCTTCCAATGTTCCTTCCCTCCCTTCTAGCTGGGGTGAGTTCTGGTTCCACAGGGCAGAACCACAGCTAATTCATCCTTTGTCTTATCTTTTAAGAGCCTACTAGGAGTCTTCTGAGACCTCAACATCAGACCCAAAGTCCTTTTCGCTGTTTTCCAGAGGTCCTTTGGCATTCAGACGTGATAACCCAGAATTCCCAAAGTGAACATGCCGAGTAAGCCTCACCCGTGTCCTGTCTTCCTCTACCTCTCTCATACGAGATACTTCCTCTCATATAATTTCTAGTTGTGCGTGTGTGGTTTTCCTTCCACCTCTCCTCCTATGTCATAAATCCTGAAGGGAAGAAATCTGGTCTTATGCATAGTAGGCACTCAGATAACTTTGCTGAACAAGCAAATGAACCCCAAATGCATTTCCTGGCACCTCTGTGGACAGTGGAGCAGAGAAGGGAAAGTGTGCTGGGAAGAGAAGGTCCACATGTGTCTGTCTCCGGAGTGGAGGGAAATGATTTCCAGGGGCAGGGGGTATAGCCAAAAACATCACTGCGGATTGATGGGGGGACTGCAGAGAGCCTGGGGTGGGCTCTGATGAAATGTAGATGTGGGAGTTGAGAATGTGAAGGCTGCAAAGTGAAACGGGGGAGGCTACCAGGCCAGGATGTGTGGGTGGGACCAGGATTTTTAGCACACTCACGTGTACCTGGAGGAAGTGTGTGCTGGGCCACCCAGAGCTGCTGACACTGCAGCCTGGAGGGCGGAAGCTTTTTAGAGAAACCATTCGTCTAGTGACAGGGAGACGAATGTAAAAGCCGCCAGGGCCAGGGGACGCGCAGGGCTGCGGGCCACACCATCACGGAGGCGGACGGAGGTCATTCATCTGGGGACTTCTCAGAGACACTGGCGAGTCAGGGCTCAAGGGGGCGAGAAAGAAAGCTAGTCAGAAAAGGCCTTTTGTCCTAGAACTAAGGGGCCTGAGAGTATAGTTTCACCTAAGCATTGGGAGAAAAAAGGGTGGCCTGGCAAAGCCAGGATCAGGCTGCAGGACAAAGGCATGACTGGAAGGAGGCGAAACTGGGAGTGCCTCTGAGTCACGCCCTCGGCCCACGCCAAGCTCATTGACTAACGTGAGGCCTGCAATACCTAATTTCACGTGAAATGTGATAATCGAGCAATGGGGCAGATTTTTGCACGTGGCTGGTACAGAAGCTGAGGGGGAGGAGGAGAGATGGAGCAGGGACACGCCGTGGCACGTTTCAGCCCGTGAGAGGCCGTGAGCCAGTCTGCCGAGCGCTGCCAGTTGGGGCGAAAATGACTGTTGTTTCAAACGGTGTTGCGGGGGGGGGGGGGGGGGGGGGGG
>PVKM010044677.1:0-12164 GCA_004027735.1 Carollia perspicillata | reverse complement strand
CACACATGTACACCTGAACATGCACACACGGAGCTCATGGTAGAAAACAGCCACTGACAATTGCCTCTTTTTTCAGATAGTGGGCAGAGATACTAAAAGTAGAAAACATTGGTCTTTTATTTTCTTCTCTAGATGTGTTCTTCGTATATAAATAATCCACTGAGGTTAAAGATCAGGGATATTCTTATACTGTGTCTCAAATGGGTAAGGGGAGGTGGTAAACTATTGCATAAATTCAGGACTGGAGCTTCAGTTTGTGGTATCACATGAAGTTTGCAAGGGAGTTAAGGATATGAATATGTTACTAAGAAATTCTGGTGATGGCAAACGTGACAGACAGTCATTAACTTATGGACATCAGGAGTGCCGGTGTGAAAGAACTTGAAAGAATGAGAGACTGTGGTAACACAAAGGAATGTCGGATTTCAAAATGTCAGCTGCTAGTCCTTATGACACATCTCAGAGTATAAAGGAAGTAATGATGAAGGTATCCATGCTTCAAAAAATTTTTTTTGGTAGCCAGTGATTGGAGAATGACAGCTAAGAGGAGGGGCAGGGTGTGGCATGAAACACAAAGGAAAAAGGGTTTTGCCCAAGGGTAGGAGAATAAATGCTGGGAAACTGCAGTGCTGTATGTCATGAGAAAGATGTGATCCCTGTTTAGCAGTCGTGAAGGGTATTCTGTCAAGTATAATGGGTATGCAATCCCTGGGCTCTGAGCAGTGTCAGGTGAGGCCACTTTCCTGTTACTTGCTAGCCTCCTACATCTCGGCTTGACATTGATACATTACCTCTTAATGAATAAATTCATTGAACAGTCAAGGTGGCAGAGCTAAGTAAACACACTGAACACTTTATTACTCATTAGAGATATTTGGTCATTTCTAAGGTTGGCATATTGCTGGCTGTATTTTCACTTCCACTTCTTTCTGCTAAATCATAATATGCAATTGTTTCTTTCTTAAGATGTCTCTTACATTTATGCATTCAAATTCATTCCCTTTGGTCTCAGCAGTAGTTCCGAATTGGAAATCTGTAATGATTTTCTCCAACTCTCACCTCTCGTCCCTTTCAATCATTTTAATGCATCAATCTGATTAATCCTTGCAAAAGAATGATGTCATTATCCAATTCCACTGCTCCGGAACACACACAGTATCGACTCGCCACTCTTCAATTGTATTAAGTCCTTCGTGAATCTGCTTCTTCATCCTTGTCCCCCACCATAGCCCACCAAGCATAGTCTATTCTACTCTGGCTGATGCACTCTCTGCCCGCTCACATACCCTGCTCACGCTCACAGCCGAGCCCTTGCTAACCCTATTTCATCTGCCTCAACAGAACCTGCTTTTCCCTCACTTTCCCTTGAGTCCAAATTCTGCCCTGCTTTGTGGCCAATTTATAATTCACTTTCCAAAAAAAATATCATTTTAAATATTCCAGCCTACCATGATTTCTCCTTTCTCTCCATTTATGCACATAACCATTCTCTTCTTTTGTTTCTCCAAACAGCTTTCAAGCTGTTTGAGGGAAAATGTCCCGTTGTATACTTCCCGTCTACCACGGTAGATCTCAGGAACCTGATATTGGTGGTCTGCGGCGGATCACATGTAGCTGCTACTGTGCTCTCGGTATGCCCTTAGAAACACAATGCATTTCTTGAATGATTGTCTTGACAGTTTTTTAAGAATGTCATCGAATGTTAACTATTTAGTATGATATTTTTTATGTTGCTCAGTTCTTTTTTGTATCAGAACTTGCCAAATGCACTACCAAAGTACTGCTCAAATCAGCTCATAATAGAGTCATCACTGAAATTATCAAGGCCAAAGCACAAATGGATTTTGATTATAGGTGGATGTTAACTTTCAAAGAGCAAACTTTGACTATTCAATTCTTAAGTCTCCATTAAAAGGCACCCCAGTGTCATCAGCCTTTGGTCTCAAGGGATGCAGTTCAATTTATACTTCATAACCTACGAAGGCCACATGCTAGTCTACACAGTTCTGTTGTGCAAAGATATTCAGAAGCATCTGAAGGTCAATAATGAGGAAAAATTCAAGCTCAATAAAAGGAATAAAAAAATGAATAATTTAAAGTGATGCATAATGTACCATTTCGATGCAGTTAATTCTATTTTCCACCTCTTTACTGTAAGACAGTGCAAACATAAGAAATTTTTAATTCTTTTCCTACCCCGGAAAACATTTTTATAAAGAATTAAGTGTGAAAGTGACTTAGGTTCAAAGAAGTAATGAAATTATTCCTATGCCTTAAGTTTATATTGTAGAGACACCAAAGCAAATTTCTCCAATCAGGAAGAAAAGTCAGACAACATATTTCAGATAGATGACAACCCTGCATCAGTGTTTTGTGGCTTTTGTCCTGGTTGTTTCTACTGTTTTTTTTTTCCATTGTCTTCAGGAAGTTAAAGTCATCTGAGTAAACATCTTTGTTTCCTCGTCTGCAAAGTGAAATAGCTAAATCTGATCAGTTTTGAGCCATTGAATAACAAAAATTAAATTATTGTTTCAGCATATCAAAGTCAGTGGACTGCATTGCATGAGTGTTTTGTAGGTAAAATATCAAGGGGATAAATGATATGTTTAGGTGAAAATTCTCTCCTCTATGGGGAAAAAATGTTTTTCACACAAAAGTTAATTGAGCATATTCTCTGTGTCACTGTGCTATACATTGAATTTTGAATTGAAAAAAGAAAGCCACAGCAAAGAAGGAATTGAGCTTCAAGACTTCGTAGTAATATCATTAGGGAGACCAAACACATGTACATCCAGTGTTCACAGTGATGAAATACAACACTTAAAAAAGATAGGTCACTAGGAAATGTTAAATGCCATGAGTTCTCAAGGTGCAGAAATCGGTGGGTCAAGAAATCAAATTTATTTCGGCTGTTGTACTGCAAACCAATACATACCCGTGTGCTGATGCTTTTCTTACATCACCTTCTTTAAGGAAATTCGAAGTGGATTTTGAGCTGGAAGACTCTGGGCAGAAATGAGGGACAGAAACCAGGTCTGAAGGAAGGGCAGCGGGAGCACGGACAGGCTAGCAGGAGCAAAGAGAACTTTGGAAATTGGGGATGTGAAAGTCGACAAGTCGACATAGGGGTGCACACAGAAATCTAAATACTCTCAACCCCTTCAGCACAGCCAAATTACTGCCCTCTTGAGACCCCTCCACCAGCTTATCCGCTTTGCTCATTAAGGACACCTTTTTCAAGAGCTTCCTAGAGTGAGTATCCTCTTTGTGTTTTGATTCAGCATGTAACTAGCAATGGCCACCTCAAAAGCAATTTTAAGTCAAAATTTTGACTAGTTTTGAACTGCTGTGTGATCCAGTGGTAAGCTCAAGACAGGTTTAGTTGGCCACGCTTAAATAAATACATCGTGTGTACATATTCAAATGTAGGTTAATTTGTAAACCATATCTTATTTACACCAAGAGTCTCTTGGTTAGGTGCTGCCCATCATTCATATATATCTTATTCTCCAACTGCCCACTCAGCGTGCCATGACGTAATTTCTTCATCTGTAGGCCAAAGATCATACTCTGAGAGAAGGGGAGTTAAGTCCCCCAAAATCACTGTTGTGACTACAGCAGTAACACGCCATATACCATGGGCAAATAAAAATAATTGTGTGAAAGGAAAAATCCTTGTAACTTGTTTTCTTCCAGCTCACTTAGCCAAAGACAAAGCTCTTAGGCTTATTTCTCTTAAAAAGTCACCCCCCCCAAAAAAAAAGCAAAATGTCCCTGTTTACAAAATGATAATTTTTGTTCTTTTTCTTAAGCTCAGGGAAACTCTACATGATAGAAATAAATTTACATAATAATGTTATAAATAAATTCCATAGGAAAAAAAATCTTCCCAAGGGAAAAAGCAAAAGACCCAACAGCTTGACATAGTTCCCTGAAAAAGAGACAAATGCATGCAGGGCTTGAAGAGGCACCTGAGAGTTGTGTGAATGTAATTATGTATTTCAACTTGAAGATAAAGAAAGTATTTGACACCAGTGAACGTTTACTGAACACCTGTAAAGAAAATAAAAAAAAACAAACAAACCCAACAACACAGAATTGCTTGCCACTCCTTAATAAACTAGATCTCTACCATGACCCTATCTATAGTCACTATATATTCTCAGTTCTTCCAACCTGCTTTTACTCTTGTTCTTCCGGCATCCTTTTAAACAATTTTTCCTAACACTAAAGATTACTTTTGTGCTTCATTTTTTGCTATATCACTATCCCTCTAGAAATATTATGATTCCTTTCCTCCAACCCAACTTGCAGGTAGCTAAGGACTGAAATGGGAAAAAATCATAAAAATGCAACTTATCTATGGGTCAAAATTCATGTGATCTTACCCACCAGACAAGGTTAAACAACTGCCAAACACTTCTTTTAGGCATGTTTCACCGATCCCTATCATGAATATTGTAACCACTCTCAGTTCTTCACAAGTTCTCAACCTGACACTGCATTTTTACTCTTTAAGGTGAAGACAAGTGCTAATGAAGGCTCCACCACTTTTCCTCTTTTTCACCTAAAAATATTGCTTGATACCTCCTCCCTTGGTTTCTGACTCTCAGGCACAAACTGGTATCCTCAAAATAGTCACAAGGAAGTAAGTAAAGCATAGGGAATATAATAAGTCATAGTGTGGTAACTATGTATGATGCCAGTTGGGTACTGGAAATATTGAGGGAAACACTTTGTAAAGTACATAATTGTCTAACTACCAAGCTATACACCTGAACAAAATAAAACTGGAAGAAAAAAAATGCCCTTACTCATGTCCATATCTCACTGAATCTGTTCTCTCACTGTAGCTCTCTCTACTTCTTCTGAATCTACACCTTCAGTTTTTATCTCTCTACTGCTGATATAGGGTGCAGGCAAGAGGGGGGCCCCCAAAAGGGATTTGGAATGGGGCCCAGATCTCAAGGTGTCTAGGGAATATTAGAGAGACATATAAGATGTCCTCATCCCTTCCCCCACAGGTGTGAGTTGGGGGAAGGGACACATGGATCAGGGCATGCAGGGCTGCTTCCTACAGCCACAGCCTTGTAGCTAATCCATGGCATGGTCATTTAACATATCTATGGCCTTTGGCGGGTCACTTGGATATGTTAAATAGCTGTGGCCACGCTTGGAGCCAGGGGGGTGGAAGACACTTCCCCCCAAGATGTAAGTGGGGGGCAGGTCCCCCAAGTTACAGCACCTGCATGGGAGCTGGAAGAAGATTGGCTCCAGGATATTGGTTCAGATCTGCCCAGACTCACAATGGCAGCACAGTAAGCTTGGAATAATACAGGGATGCTGGCAGGTGTAGCCGATTGTAGGAGGAGTCGGAAATGGGGCTGCAAAGGAAGACTGGCGAGGGCATTTAAAAGGAAACATGGCAGCCATTGAAGAGAGGAAGTCATGCAGACTTGGAAGAGTACAGATCCCCTTGCAGCTTTGCAAGACTGCCTCCTTCTCTGGAGTAAAATAAATACTACTGTCCTTTGCTAAGGAAATGAACTGTGATTTTTTTTCTCAGTGTAATACCAAACTCTTTTTTTTTCTAATAGCGTCTCAAAAGTCTAATCCATATTAGCTAGTCATCAATTGTCCACTGCCCACTGCTCAAACCTTTCCAGCCAGTCTCCTCCTCCTACCTCCCTATCAGAATTTTATTGAGTTTTCTCTTTAAGAATCACCATTGACATTTTAAATGGGATATCAAATAATGGCTTTTTACTTAGGACTTGTCTTACTTGTCAGTAACATGTCTTACAATTGCCTACCTTTTGCCATTGTTGCTCTTACTTTTGTTCTAAACTAACTTAACTTCATTACGTGACCCTGCATTTCTGGGTCCCTTAGGTCTCTCAGGATGCTACCATATAACATTCTCTTGGTTTATCTCCCACATACCAAATACATGTAGGTTCTTAACGATATGAGTTCAGCAATTTTATCCCTTAACTTTACAACCTCTTTTTAGACAGCATTAAAATTTCATCTCTGGTTCCTAAATTTCCTGAGGTATAGATTGAAATTTAAAAAACCTGCTGGACATTTCCACATGAATTAGCCTCACCCCTAAAACTTAAGATTTTTAAAATCAATATCCTCATTTTTACTCAACTTCTCTAATATGTTTCCATGTCATTTACTTGCGTTACTTTTTCCTCTTTAAATTTCCCTCTTAAAAATCAATGATAACGTTATCATTGATTTTTATTTTCCTCTTTATTCTCACTCCCCACACTATTACCAAACAGCAACTGGTCAATAAGACAGATAATTCTTCCCTTGCCAGGTTCCAATATACAAGAATTTTAGGTACTATGCTGTAGCTAAGTAACACCAGTTCTAAACAACAAAGTTCAAATTTCAGTTACCATGGTATATTTACCAAGTGATTGCATAAAATGTGAAATTTCTGATAGTTCTTCAGTTTACGAATCCTTACTTAAAGAACAGCTGTGAATTACAATCGGTGGCTAATGCCATCACTGCTTTCAAAGGATGCCAATGATAGGCCATCGTGTGTCTGTTATTTAATTCATGCGCAAATCACATGCGGTTGTGTTGACTTTTTTCTCCCATGATCAACCCATTCAACAAAAATAAATAATTGAAAAAGGAAATTGGCCAACAAAGATGAAAGTGAAGACAAAAAAAAATCCAACAAGATAAGTGACGATGCCGAAAGGGAAATTCGAATCAAAGGTAAATGATTTTATAGAAAAAAATTGTTGGAAATGTGATGCCACTGAAATTCAAGACCCTGGATATGCAGCTGCAATGCATTAGTCTACCAAAGGTGGGCTCAGTGACAGAAATGAGAAAAGTCGTTGTAACAACAAGGCCGAATGTGTCCCGGAGGAAGTGATCCTGGCAGAAAACTGCATTCAAAGGAATTCTCAGCGATATGTCATGGCACGGAGAGTTCAACGTATGAAATGTCGGAAGCTGATCTAAGCTTAGAAGTACAGTTCACCAAGGTGCAGAAACTGTGTTCTCTTCATATAGTAAGTTGTGGAACAAAAAGGCAAACACTGTTTAAACTACTCTTGACATTTTTTTCCACAAATGAGGCAACTTCAATGGATATATTATTTTTTATTTATATAGTTCCTTTTTCAAGAACTTTAGCATGTTTTACACAGAAAAATCAAATGTTAATTGTCAGTGTTCCAAATGTTTTAAATTACTGTATACTACGTAAATGTTACTTTCCTCAAATTTTTCATTTCCCTTTACATTTGTAATCCACAGGAAGAAAGATTTTAATGCTTTGAAAGACAATTAAAGGTTGTAAAACAATTAGACTTTTTCTTTTTGATCATTAAGTTCCTTTCATATGGATTCAGCTAGCAGAGTCATGTTTATTATCCCTCATAATTGTGCAAAGCACGGACCACCTGTGGAATTGGTCAATCTCAGCAGCCTTTTACACATTTCCTGTGCTCAGAAACTTCCTTACTCTCCTTAGAGTAAGGGCATCAGCAGCAGACCGCAGAAGTGGGGGTTTTGCCAAGGGCTTCTAGGCATTCGCCTGAGAAGTACCCACTTCAGTACTAGAAGTAGCTGTGATGATTACTGACAGTAAATATCTGGGCATCCCCTTGAAAATCACTGGCTTTTGTGTTGCAGATAGCCAAGTTGATTAGCAGTGGTCATTCTATAAGACATATATTTCTGGGATTTCTTAAAGCTGGAAGTAAATTTCCTTTACCTTTGCTTTACCAGCCCTTCCGTGTTCCTACAACGAATCACTGTATTTGTAACACCCGTGGTGACGGTGGTTTCCGGACTGCCCCTGAGTGATACAATATTTGGCATCAGAAGTGTTTCGTAGGTAAAGTGCCACCTAAAGATGGGTCTTTGTCTTGGTTCTCTTACGTAGTGAGATCTGGAGGCAGCAATGGCTTCATCACTAGTGAGGAATGAGATAGCAGTCCATATGATACAGAGGAAGACAATCACTTAAATTGTCATCTGCAGTTGCCTGCATTATGGAGTCTAATGAAAACAAATACGGGGAGCTGCAGTGGCTCTTGGGAAAGAATGCCAGGGTGGAGATGAGCACAAGAACTGTGGCAGGATGCCCACTTCAGAACACGCTGAGATTAAAGGAAGTCTCAAATTTTAAAATTCTCAGCTCAAGGCATGATCAGAAAACTAGCCTAAAACAATCTTTTATCTCTCATAGCCTCAGGTCTGATGTATTCCAACAGCAGACCCAAAGTTTGAGACTGCAGGTTGCAAAAGTATAATGCAAGTTAAACTGGCAGGTTCACCAGTTCTCTTCAGCAAGAAGTAGGGCACTGAACTGTGTATAAACCAGGATGCAGCCAGGAAAAAAAAAGAAAAGAAACAATTCTCACAATTTAAAACACAGGGGTATGAAAGCGGGGATTTGGTTGAACTGTTGATGAAGGAGGCTTAGAACGCATTTCGGGGGACTGATATGTGTCCCTACCTGTGTAGTTTTGCTGAAACTACTCTGTCTTCAGGCCATCCCCATATCTGGAGTAAGCAGTTGCACTCAGCTTTACAACTGGTTTCCTAGCCGCCAACATTTGTTACAAAGTACATTTCAGATTATCTTCCTGAGGCACTGCTATTATGTGCACCATAACATAGTTGGTGAAATTGGCTGTTCTGTAGCCCTGCATCATCAAATCCTCACTTGCAGCGGGAAAAAGGCTCCTCTGAGTCAAAATTTTCCAATAAATACCATGAAGGATTTCACATTTTGTTAGCCTTGGAATATTTTGCTCAAATAAGTGCTATGTGGAGTTTTAAACAGATAAAAGTAGAGTCACTCTGAATGAGGGACCCCACCGCTGGGGACAGCAGCCTCAGAATCTTCGTTCAGCCCCTGCACACCAGGTACAGGCTGCTCATGAACGTGCCTGGGCCCACAAACACATTTTGAAAATTACTGGAGTAGTAAATTTAGCTTGAAATATCATTTTTATACTTTGTAAATAATCTTTATTGATTAAATAGTCAGTACATAATCCAATCTTCTTAGCTTAGACATTGATATAAACTGGTTCTATTTTAGCTTATCACTCCACCAACTTCTTCAGTTTCCTTCTGCATAGACTGAACTATTATACCAACTCATGTTGAATGAATTAATGTGGGTTCGGAGAATGTTCAGTGTAATTTTCTACTTCTAATACACTAATGCACTTTGTTTCCGTATATCTCCAACCTCGTTTGCCTGCTGATTTGGACCTTGCCCGTGTAAGACCTAGTTCTTGATTATTGTCATCAGTTAAATAATTTAGCTTCATCGATACGCTGGTCATTTAGGAGTGGCTGTACGTAACAGAAAATCCTAAATAGATCAGTAAATACATAAGGGCTTATTTTTCCTCTCACCTGAGTAAATCCCAAGGCAGCCCATCACTGAGTGATTGGTCTGCATCATGAGGAGTCCAGCATCTCCCGTCTTGCCATCGGCCATCTGGCGTGTAAAGCTGTCTCATGACCTAAGACAATGCAGATCTCCAGCCTTTTTATCCACATACCAAGCAGCTTAGAAGAATGCAAAGGTTGTTAATAACTGCTTCAGTTTTTAATTTTATTTTTTAAGGAGACTTCCTGGAAGCTCTTCTACTCACTTTCTTCTTTTGCTTGGAATTCAGTCACATGGATGGAAAAATGATGTCTTTTGGAACCTGAATAATGGCCCCATTATTGTAGAAGACGGAAGAATGGACATGGGATAGGGAACCTGTAGACTCTGCCATGACAACAAATCTATTTGTCCTTTGAGACTGCAGTCAGCATATTAAGCTGTAAAATTCTATTACTTATCTTTGCAGTCCCAACACCTGGCATAGTATCTCAATGCATGGATGGATAATAATGAATGAATGAACAACCTTATCTTTTTCCAAACTAGTATTTAGCTAAATAGCCAAAATGTCAAGAAGGGGCCCACATCACACTTGTACTAGGACTGTGAGAAGTGCCAGAAGTAACTGCCCAGGGGACAGGAATGACTTGTGTTAGGGAATGTTCCATCAAAAGAAAGAAACTAAAGCTTACCTTCATTTCTGTAACTGCTCATTAATAAATATACATGCTTTTAACCAATTTTAATTTTTATTTTGTTTATTGTTGTTTATTTTAACTTTTTATATTACCTTCACATTTCTGATATAAAGTTTAATAATACATATGTATAAAAGAACACAGTGTTATAAAGCACATAGTATGACAAGGTTTAATTTTCTACTGTCACAAAATTAGGCACAAGTGTTCACAGATCTGGAACATTCAGGTTTTAGCCTAATGAAATGCCAAGGGACGCTCCTGTGCTTCTTATTAGCTCTAAGAGGTTCCTCAGCAACTAGCAACAAAATACAGAAACACAAAGCTACAGACGTGCCATCACAACAATGCCATAGTTAAAAAATCCACATTTATGTATCTATCATCTATCTATTGCCTTACTCCAAAAATTATTTAGATGGCTTACAAATATATACTGCAATAAGCAATATGAAAATAAAATTTAGATGTATAAATAATAATCAAAGATAAATTTGGGGAACAAAACATTAGATCAATATAGGAATTACATAATTAAATGAAATGCATACCTTGAAATCCTACTACTGTTTTTCTGGAAGTTGGACATTAATCTGGTTCTAAGATTTCTCAAAACTCAGGAAACTCGTTCCAGAGAACTTTGAGATCACTCCTGGGGCATCCAGTTACAAACCTACCAGGCCAGTTCTGAAGCCAGGGAAGTCAGGTTGTCCAATGATGATTACATTATGCAATCAATAAATGATTTCAATGGAAATAAAAATAATTTTAATACTCTGACCTTGAAGGAAAGTGAATTGAACACACACACACACACACACACACACACAATTTGAAAGAGGATTTACCAGTCATAGAAGCATAAAAAAGGAAAGTTATGTATCTTCAAGTTACTGTATCTAAAATGTGTTTAAGCAACTACAGTGTCTTTTTAAATGATTTTTAGCAATTTTCCTTGTGGAAACACCAAGTAAAGCAATAGTACACCAGTTTCCTTAGCATAGGAATTCTCAGGGCATTTCATATTTAGTTTGAATTATGAGTCTCTGAGGGGGAATAAAGTGTGCAAGATTTCCTAAACTTAGTTGGCGACTATGGCAGATGCTATGTTATGTTTTTATTGCCTACTCTCTTCCTGGGCAGAAAAATATCCAGAGTCCCTTGCAATTAGGTGAGGACAACGTGCCCGGATTCTGGCTAATAAGGTGGGACAGAAGGAGTCTAAAGCATTTGCAAGCCTGGACTTATTCTTACAGTTCCTCAGTTCTGTCTTTTTCCAGTGTGACTTTGGAGGTCACATACACCAGACACTACAGCTACAAGATGGAAAAGGGACACCTGTTCTGTACTAAAACGTGGTATGAATTAAAAATACACTTTTGTCTTGTCTAGTTACTAAGATTTTAGCTTACTTGTAATTTCATCCTAATTTCTCCTAGTCTGATTATAATTAAGCTCCTAATTTTTGGAGAACATTTACAAATATCTTACTTTTTAACATGAGAAATTACTTCAAGAAAAATATATGTCCGGGTATCTGAATAAATTATTTTGCTCATAGAATTATTAGTAAGTTAAATGCAGAAAGAATTTTATGAAAAATTCTGAGTCTTGGTTTTAGAATGTTCATTTGCTCACTTGGAGGCTGACTTGGGCACCAGCTCCTGGGGTCCACAGCATTGTGGCTGAGACAGCACAAATTCACACAGACTACTGAATCCCATGGAGGAAAAGGGATGGCATGGCCACTCTCTCAAGGGCAGAGAGCCTCGGAGTGCCTAGGCCACTCTCTCAAGAGGACAGTGCCCCAAACCTTGCCTTGACAAGGTTTTATTGCTTTTCTGGGCACATTACATGATGGTCCTTATTTACTATGGAGAGGCTCGCTTTAGTTAGTTCCTTTTACAGAAAACAAAGGACAGGATGCCACTAATCACATCACAGAAGAAGGATATTTGCAAATGCAAAGGGAAAAGTGGTTGAACTGGTCATACTCATCCTTGGAAGGTTTAGTATAGATTTTAGGAAGTTACTTTAAAGATACGCAGTAATTGTTTGCTCCCTCAATTCAG
>PVKM010044676.1:0-12166 GCA_004027735.1 Carollia perspicillata | reverse complement strand
GGCGGCACCTGATGCTCTCCTTGATGGAGTTGCCCTTGTAGTTCTTCAGGTCCGTGTCCAGCTTCTCCAGCTTCAGCAGGGCCTTCTTCCGCGTGGCCTCCACCCAGGCCGTGTCCAGTGGCGGGGGGTCCACGCCACTCTCAGGGATGGCGTCTGGTGCGCTCTGCAGGTCCCTGCAGGAGGGCCTGGCCATCAGGGCTGATGTGGCAGTTGGAAGGCCCCTCCTAGGATCCCCTGCCCTGCCACAGCCCCGGGGGGCAGCACCCAGTCTACAGGGCACAGGGGCAGCCTTGGGGGAGCCCGACGGGAGAAGGGCTGTGGGTGCACCGAGGGCAGGGGGACAGGTCACTGTCGGCACAAGCTCTGCGCAGCGTCAGGACAGTGGCCCGAGTGCAGGTGTGCAGGAAGTCTGAGTCCTGACCTCCCCCAGCTGGGGCGGAGAGCGCCCAGGCTGGTCTGCTGAGTACGCCCTCCCTGGCTCTTCCACGAGGAAGGCCGCCATGCTGCACAGGCGCTGCTGTAAGTGACCACACGAAGGGGGGCCGGCGTCACAGCAGCACAAGGTGGCCCCTGATGGGGACACAGCAGGCCAGTCCCGCTGCCCCTGGCCCAGGCCTGGCCTCACCTGGTGGCCTCCGAGAGCTTCCGGTGGACCTCCTCGTACACATCCACGTTGAAGGTCCTCTGCACGAAGGACAGGGCCATCTTCAGGGCCTCCACCCGCAGCGGGGGACAGTGGTCTGCAATGAACTGCAGGCGCTCGATGCGCATCAGGCCGCTGTAGCTGGCTGCATACTGCTCCAGGTCCTGGGGGCGGGGGAGATGGAGGGAGGCGGGGGCCTGGGCCTGCATCCAGGGTGTCGAGGCGGGAGCAGCAGCCGCCAGAGCACCAACCCTTCCCCGAGTCTGAGAGGCCTGGAGCCTCCAGGGTAGACCCACACCCGTGAGGCTGGGCTGGAACACTCAACGTGCAGGGGGCCTGGGACCCAGCTGTCCCACGGGGGAGAAGGGGTACAGGATCCTGAGCTAGCAACACGTGAGGGCACTTAGGAACCCCACAGGTTTCTGGATCACAGCAAGACCTGGCCCAAGTGGGGCACCCAGCCTGGACCCCCAGAAGCACTGACACCCCCACCAAGGTTCCTACCAGGGTCGGGTTCTCCACCACGTAGTTGACATCAGGGGCGTTCTGAGGGTCCTCCTGGGGGTCCACATCAATCTGCATGGGCTCCACGGCTCCCTGCAACACGGCACCTTGTCAGCTGGAGCAGGGGACTGCCCAGGGCAGGTGAGAGGCCCTCACTGTGCCCTGAGCCCAGCTCCGCAGGCCCTCCCCACCCGCCTCCAGCACCTCCCCTCCGGAGGGCTCCTCGCAGGACCAGCGGCTCCCAGAGAGGAGCCAGGGCGGATTCTAACCGCCCGTCTGCGGAGCGGGACAGCCCAGATGGTCCCTACACGTTCCCAGCCACCGTCTTGACGCAGCTTCCTCCGAGCCACAGGGAGGACGCGGGTCGACCGCAACCCGTGCAGCCGTGCGGGTTAGTGCCGCCGCGGGCCCGGCGCCGACCGCGGCCGGCCGCCTGCCGGCTCGCTGGCTGGCTGGCTGTCCCGGGCCCCTGTCCTGGACGGTACCTCATAGAGCAGCGTACAGGCCGACAGGCTGGCGCTCAGGCTGCAGTCCCCGGCCGTGCCCGGCAGGAAGACGTCTGCCCTACTGCTGGGGGGCGCGGGGCACAGCGCTGTCACGGACGCGGCGGCCGCGCTGGGGGCCGGGCTATCCCTCATTCTGTCCTGACTCTCTGCACCCCCCGACCCTGACACAGAGCTGGCTGGCTGCTGCGGGGAGAAAGAGCGTTAGCGCGGCGGGCCTGCCGGCGCCGACGCGCGGGACGCTGCGGGGCTCGGGGCGGGGCGCGCGGGCCGCTCGGCCGGCCTCGGCCTCGGCCTCGGCTCCGGCCCGGCGGCGGGGACGCGTCGGGGGGGGCCGCCGGCCGCGGCTGGTTACCTGCAAGTTAAACACCTGAACCGGCAGCGGCATCTTCGCTCACCCCGCCGCGGCGTGCGGTCCACTTCCGGGGCAGCGCGGCTGGCCGCTTCCGGGTCGCGGCACGGGCAGGGTGGCTCTTAAAGGGGCCGCGGCGCGCGCTTGGCCCGGGCGCTGCCGACCAGTCGGCGGCCGCATGAGCCGTGTGCGGGGGGCGCTGTGTCGGGCCTGCCTTGCGCTGGCCGCGGCCCTGGCCGCTCTGCTCCTACTGCCGCTACCGCTGCCCCGCGCGCCCCCCTCGGCACCGACCCCGGGCCTCGGCCCGCGCGCGCCCCCCGCCCGCGCCCCGGTCCCCCGCCTGCGGCCTGAGGACGTCTTCATCGCGGTCAAGACCACCCGGAGGAACCACGGGCCGCGCCTGGGGCTGCTGCTGCGCACCTGGATCTCCCGGGCTCGCCGACAGGTGGGCCTCGCCCCAGGCCACCTACCCCGGCTGTGTCCCCGGCAGAGTGGCCGGGCCCCGCGTCCTGAGTCCCGGGGACCCCCAGCGCCCACCCCCTCTTGTTCCTTCTAGGGTACTAGACTTGGGTGGGGTTTCCTAAGCTGACATAGGGTCGAGAAGCTGTAAACCTCCGTGAGCGCTGGTCTGGCCTCAACGGCATTGGACCTGCTGTGGGTGGGAGCAGGCTGGAGCTGGAGCACCACCCGCCGCCCACCGCACCCCACGGACAAGCCCTGGCCTGGCCTGGAAACACTTATCCTGAGCCCCCTGCCAGCCTCACCCTCAGTCACTGGGGCCAAGGCCCCACCGTTCACCTCACAGGTGGTCTCTCCCTAGACTTTCATCTTCACGGATGGAGATGACCCTGACCTGCAGCGCCAGGGAGGTGAGTGCCCCCCCGGCCAGCGTGCCCACTGTCCCTCCTCACTCTCTCCTGCTTCTGGCGCCATGCACCTCCCTGCTGTGTAGAGGCTCGGGGGGTTGTCACCTACCCAGGGTCACCGGCTGGTAGAGGACAGCATCCGCAGCCCCACCTGCCAGTCACGCTCGGCATCCCTCTGCCGCCTGCAGGCTCCCAGGGCCTGTCCCTTCCACACGCCCTGCAGAAGCCCAGCCAGTTGGGTTGGTCCCCCCTCAGGCCATTCCCCGGTGCGCATCCACTTGGGGGGTCCCAGGTGGTCGTCTCTCTGCCTGGGCCATAGGGCTCAGCAACAGGGCCAGCCGGGCGAGGCCACTCCAGGCCCTCGGTCAGACTGGCTGCTGGGGCCAGTGGGGTGGCCTGGCGGCCGGCCTGGCCCTGGTCCTCACGGTCCCCTGCCCCCGAAACCCCGTAGGCAGCCACGTCATCAACACCAACTGCTCGGCCGCGCACACCCGCCAGGCCCTGTGCTGCAAGATGTCAGTGGAGTACGACACGTTCCTCGAGTCCGGGCGCAAGTGTGTGGCGGCCGAGCCCTTGGGGGGCTGGGGCCTCCCGCCCGGCCACGGGCTCTGACACCGCCCCCGCCCCCGCCCCCGCCCCAGGTGGTTCTGCCACGTGGACGATGACAACTACGTGAACGCCGAGGGCCTGTTGCAGCTGCTGTCCACCTTCTCCCCCAGCCAGGACGTCTACCTGGGGCGGCCCAGCTTGGACCAC
Source organism: Carollia perspicillata (assembly GCA_004027735.1). Lineage (NCBI taxonomy): Eukaryota > Metazoa > Chordata > Mammalia > Chiroptera > Phyllostomidae > Carollia > Carollia perspicillata. The sequence continues at coordinate 8,542 of PVKM010044676.1, read as the reverse complement.
CCCATCGAGGCCACTGAGCGGGTCCAGGGAGGTGGCACCGTGAGCATGGGGCCAGGGAGGGGCAGGTGCTGGACCCCCTCGTGTGGGACGCTGCAGTGGCCTGGCAAGCCGGGAGGTCTCATGGGAGGGTTTGGGGCTACAAGGCAACTAGGCAGCACCAGCCCCAGCCCCTCGGAGCCCAGGAGCTTCTGCTGCTGGGACCAGGAGCTGCTAGGGAGTGGCTCATGAGTGACACTCCAGTGTCCAGAGTCGGGGTGAGGGGCTCTGACTGGCGGCTCCCTCCTCCCCAGGTGACCACTGTCAAGTTCTGGTTCGCTACTGGGGGGGCTGGGTTCTGCCTCAGCAGAGGCCTCGCCCTGAAGATGAGCCCGTGGGCCAGGTGAGAGGGACCACTGGGGCACCAGCGAGCGACCCAGGGAGGGGGCCGAGGACCGAGGAGGCACTGACGGCCCCCTCCCCCAGCCTGGGCAGCTTCATGAGCACGGCGGAGAGGCTGAGGCTGCCGGACGACTGCACCGTGGGCTACATCGCGGAAGGGGTGCTGGGGGCGCGCCTGCGGCACAGCTCGCTCTTCCACTCCCACCTGGAGAACCTGCGCAGGCTGCCGCCCGACACGGTGCTCCAGCAGGTACGCCTCCAAGGGCGTGTGGGGGCCTGGCCCGGAGGGTCTCCCGGCTGAGGGAGGGCTTTGAACACTGCCAGGGTGGGTCCCAGGTGTGGTGGGGGCTTGTCTGCAAAAGGCGCCCGCTGCGCTGTCCCAGGCGGACAGGACCAAGACAGCGGGCAGCGGTCTGGGCAGCGACGGGAGCCCCAGACGAGGGCGCTGGGACTGTGGATCAATTTGGGGCGGGGCCACCAGATGCCCCCCCGCAGTGGCTTCTGTGTGGCCACGCCGCTCAGCCCGTCCCCCACCATGGTGCTCAGACCTGCTCGGAGGGCCCACAGTGCCCAGCGGCCTCTCCTGGCTGGGTCCTGAGGGGCCTGGGGATGCTGCAGGGGGGCTAGGGGGTGAGTCACCCTTCTTTTCTCACAGGTGACCTTAAGCTACGGGGGCCCCGAGAACCCACATAATGTGGTCAATGTGGCTGGAGCCTTCAGCCTGCAGCAGGACCCCACACGGTGAGTGGGCCGTGGGGAGGGGCTCCGGAGCCAGCCGCCCTTCCCGCGGCCCTGACCCCACGTACCCCTTTCCAGGTTTGAGTCTGTCCACTGCCTCCTCTACCCGGACACGGATTGGTGTCCTGTGCAGAAGCGGGGTGACCTTGCCTCTCAGTGACCCTCCACCCCTGGCCTAGGGGCTGGCTGGCTTTTGGGCAGTGTCTGCTCCTTCCTGGCCTCGGTCGACTCCCTTAGGCGCTCACTGCCACAGCCACACCCGGGAAGACTAGCGCCACCCACAGACAAGGCCCACCCCGCAGGCCTCCCCACAGCCCCTGGCAGGACCAGTGACCAGACACTCTGGGGAGCAGGGTCTGCACTGCCGGTCCTGCCCACATCAGATGCTAGTGGGCGGGGCTGCTGCTCTGCCCCTCCCAGCCCAGCCCCAGAGGCTCCCCCACCCCCACTCAGGTCTGGGGCTGGGAGGGGCTGGTGTCCAGTACCCAGGACTCTCCCTGCTGGAGAGGGAGCCCTGGGCAGGCCAGGCCCTGAGGAGTGGGCTGCAGACCAGGGCCCTACATGGAGTTCTTTTCAGAGGTGTTAACTCTTCAGGGGGCTGCCCTCCCCACACCCGTGGTTTCAAGGTAGCACCATCCCCCACCCCCGTCAGCTATGCCCTTCAGCATTTCCATGCAGTGGCCACCTTGCTGGGGGGCCCCTTGGCCAGACCCCTCCCCAGAGGCCTCGAAGACACTCCTGTGCTCTGACTCAGTGTCTGTGCTGGCTCTGTCCCTGGGTCCAAGTCCAAGTCCAGGAAACCAGAGTCTTCCCTGCAGCCCCGCCTGCCAGTGCCTTTTGGGGAGGGGAGTGCAGTGCAGGCCTGCAGCCACCCCCCCCACCCCCCCCCCCACCCCGCCTCTCGCTGCGCTGCTACAGTGAGTGAATAAAAGCCTGGTCGTTGCTTCCTGCTCAGCCCCTTGTCACCGGCCTGCGGAGCCCCTGGCAGCTCCACTCCGCACAGGCCCCCGTAGGCGCCTGCCCTGCCCACTCGGCCTGAGCAGCCCCGTGGTCTTCTGTGCGAGCCGAGGCGCAGCGCGCGCTCCGTGTGTGGAGGCGGCTTTCCTGCGCCTGTCACACCCCTTCTCTCAACACGTTGCAGAGTAGTGTGCGCGCACACGTGTGCAGAGGTGTGCCATATGCGTGGCTGTGTAAACATGTGAGCAGCTGCACACATGGGTGTGTGTGTGCTTTGTGGGTGTGGACACGTGTGTGCAGGGCTGTGTACGTAAGTGGGTGTGTGTGCATTGCGGTAGGCGTGTGTGTGTGTGGAGTGCAGACGGACGATACGCAGATCAGGCCGGTGTTCCCGGGCTGCTTTCTGTCTGATCTGTGGGTGCACAGTCAGGAGGACACACCCCAAGAACACGTGTGGTGAGGCGTCTGGGTCCTCGGGCCCTGGGGTGGTGGGAGCGGGAGAGGCCCCTGACCCGGTGCCCTGGCAGTGGTCTGCAGAAACGCCGAGGCGGCAGCGACGGAGCCCTTGAGGGAAGGGGGTGCCGGCGGCACTGGGCAACGTGGGCCGTCAGCCCCCGCGGCCCATAGCCGGCCTCAAGTGGCCCTGCAGTTCTCCTGTGCTCCGGCCACAGCCACTGGGACTCCGTGTCCCGTCCCCGTAATGTCTCGGAAGGACTTCCCTCCTTCCTGGGCCTCGCCTGTGGCAGGTGTCCTAGACGGGAGGGGCGTGGGGTGTCTCGTGTGCACCCCAGAGCGCACATCTGGGTTGTTATTCAGAACCGGGCTCTCCATGGGCTCTTCTCCAAGGATTGAGTCTTTTTTTTTTTAAAACTCCTTTCTTTTTAAAACAATATTTTATTTATTTGTTTTTAAAGAGAGGGGAAGAGGAGAAAGGGAAGACACATCAATGTGTGGTTGCCTCTTGCACGCCCCCTAGTGGGGGCCCAACTTGGCTCACAGCCCAGGCCCCAACTGGGACTCAAACCCGCAACCCTTTGGTTCGCAGTCCCTACTTAGTCCACTGAGCCACACCAGCCAGGGCTCCAAGGACTGAGTTCTGGAGGGCTGCTGGGAGGGGAGGTTGGGCCCGTCCTCTGTTGCCCTGTCGACCGGTCTCGGCCCGGCCAGCACCGCCAGGCCCACCCCTAGGTACGAGGTGGCCCCTTGGGATGCAGACAGGTCTCTGAGGCTGGTTTTCACCATGGGTTTGTGAGCTGAGTCTGCTCCACTTCTCTCTCTCTCTGGTCTAAGTTCATGTACATTGCTTCAGGCCGTGAGGCTTTTTCTCTCAAGTGCCCGGCCACACAGCTGCCACTTCGCAGTGCTGGATTCGGACCATAAATTTTGGAACCACTAATTTCCCACTTCGATTCAAGCAGTTGCTCCCACGAGAACCAGGTCTCACCTTGCAGGTCTGGAGACAGGCCCAGGGCATGCCGGTCTGGTGAGGCCTGTCCACGGCTGCGTGGACAGGCGGGGAGAGAGCCGAGGGCGGCCAACCCCGGGGGGCGGGGCGCCGGGCCAGGCCAGCCAAGTCCACTGGACCCTGGGGCAGCCTGTGAGCCTGTGGCAGGCACAGGGCACCTGGGGGGGGTTGCAGACCATTCCCAGGAGTTGTCTGTGCTCAGGAGCCGCCTCCCACATCTCCAGACTCAGAAGGTCCAGCAGCCCTAGAGACCTGAACCCCAGCCGAGCCTCCCTGACCACAGGCCTCTCAGTGTTCACCGAGCACAGACTGGGGCGGCGTCAGATTGGACCAAACTGCCACCTCTGCAGCTCAGACCCCTCGGTCACCAGGTCCAGAGGGTCAGTCGCCCCGGAACCACCTGGCACCTCCAAGGGGAGGCAGGGCCAAGCAGTGTCCTGAGGCCACAGGGTCTGCCAGGGCAGCTGGTGGACGGTTTTCACAGAAAGCAAAGCTGCTCCATGTGACCAAGAGAGACAGGGGCTTTGGGGGGGGGAGGCAGAAGAGGCTGAGGACCCAGTGACCTGGCCTGCAGAGGAGCAGACCCCTTAACCCCACACAGCCACCCCAGGCCCCACAGCAGGGCCTCTGCCCTGGACTCCCGGGCAGAGGGTGGGGTCTCAGTCCTGCGTCGATGTCCCTTGTCCTAGTCCTGGGGCGCCTCCTAAGTTTGCTCAGTCTTGACGACCTCCTGCTTCACAGTCAGCTCAGGACTGCGGGCCACACGAGGGTGGTCCCAAGGCCAGAACGACCAGCAGTGTCCAGGGAACACGGGGCTGCAGGGTCTTAGGTGTTTCCAGTCCCCATGGTCCAGAGGAAGCAAAACGTGTGAGGTGTCCCTTAGCACCCTGCCTGGAGGAGGTGAGCACTGCCCCAGCAACCCCCATGGTCACATTCAGAGGCTCCAGGCCCAGCACCCCCAAGAGCCACCGGGAGACCAGGAGCAGCAGCTGTCTCGGGACCCGTCACTTCAAGTGCTATCAGCTGCCCCTCCCTTGAGGTCCAGCCTGCGTGACCAACTACCGGGAGTGCCAGAGTTCTGTAGGATGACCCTGAGTAGTGCCAAGGACAGGGCCAAGCCCGGCTACTGGCCCAGGCCAGCATCGAGGATGAGCCTGCTGACGCCCAGGGTCCTCTTCCTCCTGCTGGCCAGATGAGTGTGCAGCCATGTGGGGCACATGTGTGCATGTGCGCACACATGCTGTGTTTGTACATGTGTGCATGCATATGCTGGGGCGCCTTGTGTGTCTGTGCACACATGTGTGTCCTGTGTGTTCCTGTCTGTCCCCATGTGCATGCTTGAGCGTGTGCACGCACAAGTGGTAGAAGGGGAATGGCGGCTCATGTCCACCGAGCTGGGGGGGTTGTCTCTTCCTGTGCCCCAGGATCCCCTGGAGCTTTCTCTCCGCTTGCCTCTCGCCTCCTCCAGGAAGCCCCCCGTACTTGCAGCCACCCCCCTGGCCTGACGCTGCTCTGTGGGGTTCGGGGACTGACAGGCTCATGGCCTTGTGTCTGGGAGCGTTCAAAACCAACAGCACCTTTTGAAAACTGTCCCATGACCATGGCACAGCCACTTTCACTGGTCTTGGGGGCGGGCTAAGGGTAGGAGCTGACGTCTTCACCACTACCACCTCGACTCACGCCCCCTCGCCCTTCTGCCCTCTCAGTTCCAGGGGCCCCACGCAGCAGCTGTGGCCTGTGCTCACTGTGGCCGCCGGCACGCCGTCGCCCGTGTTCCGGGGGGCATGCACTGCTCACCCACTCACCTGCAGACACAGACCGAGAACATTCTCTTTGCCAGGTGCTGGGGGCCGATGATGGAGAGAGCGTCCCTCCCCACCTCCCCGGGGGTTCAGGCTGTCTCCAGTCAGAGCAAGCACACGTGGCTGACAGAGCAGATGGGGGGCGTGAGAGCCACACTAGGGGCACAGGTGCCCAGAGAGGTGACCCCCCGAGGAGCTGGGCCCAGGAGCCAAGCAGGTAGAGGGAGCCCACTGCCAGCAAGGAGCGAGCAGGGGCCCCAGTTGCTGACTGGGAGGCCTGAGCCGGAAACAAAGTGGCCAACGCCTCCGCCTCCTAGGAAGGGCAGCCAGGCGGAGGGGGGACTGGCAGGGGTGAAGCGGGGTGGCGGGCCTGGCACCGGCCCCTGAGAGGCTGTGCTGGGTGCCTTGTCTTCCCGGGGCCCCCTGGGCCCTCCCCCTGCAGGCTGGAGCAGGGCCTTCTTGGGGGCCACCCCAGGGAGAGCCCTCCCCGCAGAGCCCACTGGTCCCCGGTCCAGTTTCAGGAAGGGCCGCTCAAGAACCCTCCCCTCGTGGGAAACAGGAAAAGCAAATGAAAGCTTCTCCTCGGGGGCCTCACGGAGGGAATCTGAGCTCGCAGAGCCTTTGTCCAGGCCCAGAGCCGCCCTCTCACGAGCACAGGCCTCCCTGGTAACACACACGCCCACGGGCGCCCAGGGGTGTGAGGGCTGAGCGGCCCCCTGCCCCCGCGCTGCAGCCTCTGCTCGCAGCCCCCTCTCTCTCCCTGTGCCCGCGTATGCCCCCAGCTGCTTCTCCCAGGGAAGACCCCCCGGGCTGAGTAGGGGCCTGGAAGTGACCGCTGGGAGGAGGAGTCTGCCAAAGGCACTGGTGTGCGTGGCGTGCGTGCCATTCTCGTGGCTCGGGGGGCGGGGGGCGGCGAGAGCAGCCTCTCTCAGGTTTTCTGCAGACAGAGCATGCGAAGCATAGCTGGTCAGTGGGTGTTTTGTTTTGTTTTATTTCTTTTCAGAGCGAGGGAAAGGGAGGGAGAAAGACAGGGAGAGAAGAAACATCAATGTGTGGTTGCCTCTCGTGCACCCCCTGCTGGGGACCCAGCCTGCCACCCAGGCCCGTGCCCCGACTGGGGATCCAACCCGTGACTCTTCGGTTCACGGGCCAGCGCTCAATCCACTGAGCCAAACGAGCCAGGGCTTTTTTGTTTTTTTAAGAAGAGGAAATAGCAACTTATTTCTGATGCTCCAGGGAAGGGCCCCTGGCTCCCGCCCCCTACCCCAGAGAAAGCGGCACCCCCGCCCAGGTGTCTGCGATGTGCAGGCCCCACTCAGTGGATACACCTGTGCCTTTCCCCTCGCACGGCGCTTCCAAGGAGGCCTCACCTGAAACACAGCCAGTCCTCGTGTGGCCCCGTGCCTCGGCCTCGCGCGGGTTCTCGGAAACTGACTCTGAGGGACAGGACGGACAACAAAGTTACTTTTACCCTAGACTAACGGATGTGAACAAGAGTTCAGCTCCAACGGCATACTTCTGAATAGAGACCCCAAACACTTCTGCTGACCTGAAAATATAAGGCGAAGCGAAAGGCACCTACATGCATGCGAGAGCAGAGTCCTGCTGGGGAGGCACCAACTGGGTCGGTGTCCCTCCGAGGAGACGGAGGAGGGGTGTTGGTGGGCGGGCCGGAGAGCTCCTGCAGGGTGGGGGGTGCGGCCTGCTGAGCAAGGCCGTGCCCGGTTCTAGACAGTGTTTCTAGTTTTCAGTCCTGCTGTCTCCTGCCTCTTTGTTATCTTCGCAGTTGTTTGTGTTACAGTGTTGATTTAGGTGCGGACCAAAGGTTGCTCTGCCCTGCTCTAACCGACAGGCCAAAGGTTGGAGGCGCCCCCTAGGCGCGTGCTGGGAAGGCAGCCCCTCCTGGAGGTGGCTCCGGCTCCCTTCCGAAGGGGGTCTGCTTGTATTTTTATACTTCTGATGTTAAACCTTGAACTCACTGTGCGCTATACCTACATTTAAGGAGGATCAATAGCCTGGGCTGGTGCGGCTCAGTGGATTCAGTGCTGACCTGTGAACCAAAGGGTCACCGGTTCGATTCCCAGTCAGGACACAGGCCTGGGTTGCAGGCCAGGTCCCCAGTAGGGCGCGTGTGAGAGGCAACCACACACTGTTGTTTCTCTCCCTCTCTTTCTCTCTTCTCCTCCCTCTAAAAGTAAATAAAGTCTTTTATTTTTTTTTTAAAGGAGAGAGATTACCTGGCTGGTGTAGCTCAGTGCATTGAGTACTGGACTGCAAACTACAGGGTTGCCGGTTCAATTCCCCATCTAGGGCACCGGTCTGGGTTGTGGGCTGGGCTTTCAGTGGGGGCCACATAAGAGGCAACCACACATTGGTGTTTCGCTCCTTAAAAAAAAAAGTAAGTAAGAAAAGATTAATAAAAACAAGGCAGCTAAGTCTTTTTTAAAAAAAGATTTTATTTTTTTTAGACACAGGGGAGGGGAGGTGGAAAGAGAAGGAAACCCCTGCGGTGGTCCGGCCGCGGCAGAGTCCAGGGGTCCGAAGGTCGCGAGGGGGCAAGGCGTTGGCGCTGAGAGACAGAATAACCACGCGACTCGAAGGACGGTGAAATTCTGCTCCGCTTTATTGTGCAGCGAGCAACGTTTTATACTTTTATTTTTGGCAGAGATTAGCGCTCTGTGGTTACAGCTTTTTGCGTAAGTGGGTCAGTTTTAGAATTAATCATACAATTAGAGTCTGGTGACATCTGATACTATTAGGGAAAATATTTTGACCTTAAATATGATAGGTGTTTTAATTATATTTTTGGCTTGTATTTGAGTTTTGTTAGTAACAATATTTTAGTTCCTTATCAACGGGTCTTAGTAACTGCTTTACTATAGAAACCTTTGTTTCTTAGTTAATATACACTAGGGAGGTCTTGCCCGTGCCAAGCGTTCTCTGAAACTAAGACTTTCGTAAGGTACATGTTGTCCCTTAATATTTACTATTCTAACTCTCTATTTATTATATACTCTTGTAAGGAAAGGGAGGGTCAGTGGGTTTGGGAAACTTTTTGGAGACTTTTTTTCCCTTTAGGTGGATACTGTAACCCTCCTTTGATTGAATAAGCAGAACCATAAAGTCCTATGACCGTCGGTAGGGGCTTACGTATTGGTTTTCCCTGGACTAATTTCTCCACTCGGGGGGTCGGAGTGGGGAG
>PVKM010044675.1:0-12163 GCA_004027735.1 Carollia perspicillata | reverse complement strand
TATTAGGGCTTCCTTTTCCTGGCTAATCTGATTTTATTTAGAAAGTGAATCTCCATGCCTATGTCAGAAAGATCTTATCCTAGATTTCTTGGTTCCGTAGTTTTACCTTTCGCATTTAGGTTTCATTTGTGTGGATGTTACCTTTGTATGTGCTTTTACATAAAAATGCAATGATATTTTTCTCCATAGAATGAACCAATTTTCTCATTACCAGCTACTAGAAATTCTGTCCTTTCTCCATTGGCTGGAAGCAGCGCCATTATCATATAAAGTTCTCGTGTGTGTGTGTGTGTGTGTGTGTGTGTGTGTGTGTGTGTGGTATTCCATTAGCTTCTTTATCCTCACGGCAATGTAACACCTTTGTTTTGTTACTCTGGCTTTATTGTGTGTTTTATTATCTAATGTGGAAAATCATCTCTATTGTTTTCAGGGTGGATTTAGATGTTTTATTCTTCTATATACATGTTCATATAAGTGTAAGTTCCTCAAAAATTGGATTTCTAATCATGATTATGATTGTGTTGAAATTATGGGTTAATGTAGAAAGAAACACTGACACACTTAAACTCCTGAGTCACCCATCTAAGGGCATGGCCTATCGTCCTGGTCCTTCAGATCGCCTTCTCTGTTCTTCGTCAAATTTTCTCCATAGAAGACTTAAAGACTCTTGGTTAATTCATAGACACTTCTTATATTTTTGTTGCTCTTATGAACTAATGATTTTATTTTTATGATAATTTCTAGTTGTTTATTTTCTGGCATAAGAAACTGTTATTGGTTCAGTAGGCTGATTACATGGGCAGCCTTGCTAAGCTCTTGCTTAGCTGTAATGGTTGATAGTTGATTCTCTCCCCGCACCCCTGCTGCCCCTTGGTAGGTGATCATATTATCTGCAAACAATGCCAGTATATTGTTTTATGTATTTATTCACTTATTTATACTTTTAAATTTTATTCTGAATTTTTGTGTATTGCTTTAGAGAACACTTTTTCCCCAAAATCTAATTAAATCTTCATTGCCTTAATTAAAGAGTCCCTAATTCAAGACACTTCTCCTTTTGTTGAGTGTAATAACATTTGAAATGTAGTTAATGTAGTAACACCACCTTACTGTTATTTCAGTATACCTGTGAGGAAGACAAGAAAAGAAGGGTAGTATTTTACGAAGATATAATTACTTAAAATTAATAAATATACACTCCTTGCTGAGCCCTTCTCTTTAGAATTCTTTGTTTCATCAACACTTCAAAATTTAGCCTTAGAACATATAGTGGAGGAATAACATTCAGAAAAATTATAGAATTAAAAATACAACCTTTATAGTAATGATACCATGTCCCCAAGTAATTATCCTCTTTCAACATTCTGGGGATTACTAAATCTTTCCCTTTCTCCTCAAATTATTTGTGTAAAATAGTCAGTAAACTATGAAAATCTAGCTTATTCTATAAAGGTTGAGTCACTTTTTTCCAAGTCAATTTCACATCCTATTTTTTTAAAGGGGACACATAACTTGGAACATTCGCTGAGCTGCGCGCATCCAGAAAGTGTGTGGTCTCAGAGTTTGCACTTGCCCGGTTGGCCAGAGCTGTTCCAAGTGTTTGCCGTGTTCTGCCCAGCTCCTTGGCAAGTTCTGGTTCCATTGGCTGCAGTATTTGAGGGGTCTGGTGCAGGGAAGATTGGAATCTGAAACAATTTCTATTTAATTCAACACCTATCAACTATTCCACTATGGGATATACCCCTGAAAGATGAGGCTCCAGAAGTGAGGCCCTTAACTCTTCTCTTTGAACACTGAGCATATCGGAGCTGAAAAAAACTGGAGGAAATCAAGTCCGACTTTCTCAGGTCACAGATGAGGAGATCGACTGTCTCCAACCCACAGAGCAGCCCACAGAGTAGCAGGCAGGTACTAACTCAGGTGCATGGTCCCCCCCGGACTCCCTCCACCAGCACACAAGTGTCCTTCCTTCCACTCCCAACACGTGAAATCCGCCAAAAGTAAACATCAAGAATGACACAGAAGGGGAAAGAAAGGGGGAGATACATTGTAAATCATAACTAACACTATCATTTCAGGTATTTTTCCTTAAGATCCACATCAATTCAGAAACATGGATAATGATAGCTACCATCCTGGCTATATGCATTTTATGTGGATTATCTCTTTTAATTCCTATAAAAGCCCTATGATATGAACGCTATTATTGTGGTTCCTATTTTATAGGTGGCAAAACAAGTTGGGAAAGTCAAATAACTAAGGGTATGCCTAAGATGCCATAACCAGGAAGTGGCAGAACAAGCACTTGGATTGCGAACTCTCTGATAAGTAAGTCTGTGCCCTGAACCCTAACCCTAAAAGTGGGCCATTTTCTCACCTCCACAGTGCAGCTGTGGACCTGAGGCACAGCCCAGTGTGGTGAAGTTCTTAGTGACAAGTTATAGCAACCAATTTTGTCTCCTTTAAGCAGAAAGAGAAGAACTCAATGACTCCAGGTTCCAAGGGGCACCCCGGGGACTTCCCTGGGTCCCATATAGGCTGCACCTCATGTAACATTTCCTTGTTACGAGCAGATCAATTACTTCAGCCCAAATTCCTAACACACACATCTTCCTTCCTCCGTCGGTCCCCCACTCCTTTCCTCCCTTCTTTCTTTCTTTCTTTCCTTGCTTCCTTCCTTCTTGCCTTCCTCTGGTCTCTTCACCCTGTGGCAGGAGAATCATGAAACATCCAGGTGTGGTGCCTCAGCTTCGAATACAATGGATCCATTGCTACCTGGCCTGGAGAAAGCATTCTTTGCTTGCTTATGAAGACCTCTGAGCTAAGCTCAGAGCTGTGGGATTGGACACACAAAATGGTTGCAAATGTTCTTGGAAGTCGTGCCATTCCCGTGCCTGCCCTGTTCACAGGTGAAAGAGCATTACGTGTTGGTAGCTGGTTCAACACCTCTCGTGTACCCTAAACCATTAGGATGAATGGTGTGAACTCACCATTTTTCTAAGTCAAAAATGATCGTATGTGGTTCCATCACAAGATTTTTTTTTTAAATATTTTATTTATTTATTTTTAGAGAGAGGAGAAGGGAGGGAGAAAGAGAGAGAAACATCAATGTGTGGTTGTCTCTCATGTGGCTCCCACTGGAGACCTTGCCCGCAACACAGGCGTGTGCCCTGACTGGGAATCGAACTGGCGACCTTTCTGTTCGCAGCCCGCGCTCAGTCCACTGAGCTACACCAGCCAGGGTAGATTTTTTTTATTTTACATTAACTGTTGCTAGACCTGAGTCTTTAATAGGTTATTCTACTGCCCACAGGGCGGCTGCTTCTGAGCAATGGGCTGCATGGTGAAGTCTGTGCATCCGGTGAACATCAGCCCACTGTCTGTCTTCTTTCACTCAGAAGTGAGTGCTTCGGTGAGCAGCGATTGTGTGTGAATGTGAGAGACCATCATGATTCATAAGGCGCTCAATAGGACCACAGGGGTCATGTAGGAAGCAGGTGGCAGGAAGAAAAACAAATATAATCCAAATTCAGAATAAGTATTCCTTCCAGTGAGGAGGACCTGCTACCTGTTTGGTTATGGAAAGGATCCAGTGTAGTTAAATAGCTTCCAGGAGGCCGGCCGCTTCTCCAGGCGTTGCCCCAGATTGACACGTGCGGTTCATCACAGCTGCAGTCAGTTTGGATCCTCGGTCAGCTGAGGTCATGCCCCTGTTTTCGAGCCCATCCACAGCTTCCCTTCCACTCTCCGTGGCCGCTTACTTCATGAACCTGTTGAGCGAGCGCTGAGTTCCTGGGGACAGCAGTTGACTAATACCCAGAGGAGAGGGTAAGTCATCACGTCCACTGCCTTAAAGGGAGCCTCCTCCACACAAGGGGCTTTGGGTGAGTATTTACGTGGCGCTCTCTGGGCCTGTTCTCAGAGGTCAGTCCAAGCGCTTTCTCTAATCTGATCATCAACTCTGAAATCTCACTCTTTACTCTTTCCTTATCGTACGGCCAAACAAGTAGGCACTGCCGACATAGCCGGACCTTAGCTCTTACCGACTTCAAGGTAGAATAGAAAATGAAAGAAACCCCAAGTTATACTGACTGGGAAGATGTCTGGGTGGAAGTCTTCAGCAGCCGACTTCTGACTGGCACCGGCTAGAAGGTGCGAAACCACATACAAGTGGGGCAAAAGTAGGTTTACAGTGGTTTGCGTGGAAATAATCTGAGAATGAATAATAACACAAGAATAAACTCTGATTCATATCCTCACAACTGTAAACCTCTTTTTGTGCTACCCTGTATGCATACTTCATTTTTTTTTCATTTTTAGCAACTGAGCAGAAGAATTCTCTGGGAGACCCAGGTATGGGGTGGGGTAAGGGTCATAATACAGCAGGGGGATGCAGACTGGGTGTGAGTACCTGCTCATACACTTTTTGTGTGCCTTCAACATCTGTGCAGCCTGAAGAATGGGTACTTCTGAGAATGTCTGAGTTTATGGCCACTTCATGATGTACGGTTCAGGTTTACCTGGTGTTCCATGATTAGATTTTCAACACCCATCAGAGTCTAGTAACATACTTCTCAAAAGAAAATCATTCTTGCCAAGAGGCTATAGCTTTTGCTTTCAAAACTTGGGTCCCAGCTGTGATACGATGTGGAGCTTGGTAGAGGTTCCATATAGTATCTTCATCTGCTACAGACACCTGGGGACCACTGGGTGTGCTGTCATAAGACTCAGGCGGAAGAGCTGTTTCTGCTGCAGACTCTTCTAGTCGGAGTCTAGTTGGACCTTACTTAAGGCTAGTGGCCTGTCCAGTTACCTGGTAAAGGGGGAGCATAGGCAATAGCACTACCAAATGTCATATATGTTGCCTTCATGCTCCAAAGAAGTTCACAAAGCATTATGCTTCTTTCTTTGACATTTCAAAGGGGCAACAATTAGGTCTTTGCTCTTGAGAAGGTATTTCTTCATACACTAATGGACCTCTCAGCATGGCCTTTATTTTAATTTGATATATCTGATGTTGTTGGTTTATGTACCTCTTAACAAGACATTAATGGCATCTGCTATTTCTGCTCTGCAAGTTCTGTTATTATGATGTTTTCAGTGAAGTAGACCGACGTGATGAGGATGAGGCCCGGCTGCCCAAGCACGCAGAAACCAACTTCCAATGTTCTATACTCACTGGGATAGAGAAAAAAGCATTTTTTTAGATCAGAACTCACACAGAATGTTCCAGAGGCTATGCCGATTTATTTCAGTAGAGAGAGACCGCAACTGGAAGAGTGGTAGCACAATTAGAGCCTTATTAACCTTGTGATAAGGTGTTGTCATTCATTCTCCAAAACCCACCTACCTTCTGTGGCCCCCTGAAGTCTGTTGCCTATAAGCACTTCCGGTTCCAATTCTTTTATCAATGAACATCTTTAATCAGTAGCAACAGTAACCGACTCTGGCTGTACGACCTCCTTCGTCTTTGGTGAGAGAACTCGCCTCTGCAATTCTGCCAAGGATAAAGCATAGTTTTGGGGTTACTATTCACAGGGGACAGTCATTGTGCTTTAGAGACTCCATCCGACTCTTTGACCACAGAATCCTTCATGTCTTAGGAAGAACCAAAGTGAGGATTCTACTAATTGTTGCGATGACAAACTAGTAACTTGCGGGATGGGTTTAAGATTTCAAGAAATCTCCTGGAAGGGAGATTCCTGGTCAAAACTCTATTTTTTACTTCACACCCCCAAAGCTCCCTCTCTGACTGGAGGACTACAGTGGTGTCCAGGTCTCCCGGAGTGGATGTTTCGTCAGACCACCGGTAACCTAGCTTGAAGAAAATGACATACCAAAGCACTGGCTCTCACCTCGCCCATGCACTTCTCAATGCTTTGATGAAGAGATTGTTTTCCTGGAGCCTTCTTTGAAGACATGGTAAGGTTTGTTGGAATGTTTTTCACTTATTCAAACTCTCTCTAAATGCCAAGTTTTTAGATTCCTTCAACTACATTTTATCAACAAATATTTGGCATCTCAGTCTCATTCAGCAGGGACTATGAATGAGTAGACTTCAGTCAACTAAACAAGTAAACAACTGAAACTATTTCAGCTGCCTGAGCTAGTTCACAGAATCCAGACTCTGGAAAAACACACCTCTATCAACTGAATTCAGTTCAATGTATAAATGTCCCTCCCTCCCTGGTGTTGATCTTCTGAATACATCTCCATATGTATTTGCCAGGTTTGTGAGAAAATAAGTTACTTAGTTTGCTAGGTAAGTCTCTTTTGCTTAGGTTTGGTATTATTCTAGGAGCATCCTGGAACCTGACTCCAGTCCTGAAACTAACTAGAAGCTACGAGTATTGTAAGTGTGTGGCTGGAGCACAAGTTTTGCCCCGATGAAGCAGTGAGGGGGCTTCCACAAGAGGCCAACGGCTTTGTCAGAGAAGGGAGGATGAACAGTCACCACCGCCTTCCTGGAAAGTTCACGGGGAGCCAGAGGATCCCAGTCCTCAGAGCCCACTGGATTTCCCTCCAAATCCCCATGCCACCACCTAGTCTTTTACTCTTCCCTCATCAATGCCCTAAATGTTCTATAAAAGACTGTGAATTAACTGGCAGTATAGTCTGTCAGCCGGCACGATCCAACTTTGAGTTGGGTTTTGGCTTCCCCAGCTTTATGGCTGCAAGAATAAGAGGTTACTATAACAGTTCCATGTTTTTTGACTATGCTTTGGGCTACAAAGTTACATATTTGAGCCTTCTTTAACTGTCCATCCTCTGTAGAGATACCTGCCCATCCTTAGAGCTTTCATTCCCTGGGACCTTCACACCATTGGTTGGCAGCGGTCACACGGCCCCCTGACACCTGCCGTGAATGAGCACTTTTTTCAGAGAACCATTTTGCCACTGTGCCACATGACCTGACAGAATCGCATCTTTAGCTGCACTTTCTTTCTGCCCCTGTGAGGCCTGATAAGCAATCCCAGATTTCCCTCATTACCTCGAGGTCTGTTTCCTATAACCACTTCTGGTTCCAATTTCTCCACCTGTGAGCATTCTTAGTTGTAAGCAGCAGAAACATACTGTGATGGATTTAAGTAGAAAAGAAACTCATTTAAAGGGATATCAAGAATCTCAGAGAATTTAGAGAACTGTGAGAGAAGAAGGAACAATACACCCAAATTCCATCACAGAATCTATCCAATGAGGACCCCATGGTTACTGTCCCCCAGTACGCTCTCTTACAGTTCCCACCCCTGACATCACTGGCTGCAGTCATGAGACGCAAGAACCAGCACTGTTGAATCTGCTCCCACAGTCGTCACTGTGCCGGAGAGATCTTCTGTACCTCCCGATAAGGTGTGCTGCGAAAGATACGTCACCTCGGAAGTGTCTTCCCAATAACGCACGAGCTCAGGCTAACCCGGAGAAAACATCCGGCCAAGCCAAGTTGAGGAACAGTCTACGAGATGGCTGCCCAGCACTCTTCAAAAGTGTCAAGATCATGAAAGACAAGGGAAGACTGAGGAATGGTCATCAACTGGAGGAGATAAGGAGACAGGACAACTAAGTAAGTGCAATCTGGGAGGCTGGCTTGTGACCTGGAACAGAAAAAGGATGGAGTGAAATAACTGGGGAAATCCCAATAAAGCCTGCAGTTTGGCCAATGGAATTATACTAATGTTAATTTCTAGACTAATGTTATACTAATGGTAATAATGCTGGGTATGGAAGGTGTTAACGTAGGGGAGGCTGTGTGGAGTATACAGGAATTCGGCACAACTTTAGCAGTTCATTTGCACAACTAAAATTATCTCAGAATGGCAGGTTAAAACCAAAAAACAGACAATATTATGCCCTATAACCAATGGCACATTGGAATGGAGGGATAATGCTATATTTTCTCCTCTCCATCTGCCGCTTCCCTGAGTTATCACATCAGGGTTTCTAGACACCCGTGATGAGCAGGGAGAGGAGGAAGCTGGCAGGGCGAGAGGAGAAAGAGAGAGGCGGGCAAGAGGGGGTTGGGAGACCCCATGGCAAGCTCACTGGAAAGATATTTTAAAGCAGGGCTTTGAGATGCTTTAAATTCTGCCTCCAGGATGACCATTCGCTCATGGAATTATCTTTGGAGATTGTAATTTTTCAATCTGGGATTAGGAGGAAGAGCTAGTCTCTTATTTAGACATGATTTTCCTTCTAATTGTAATATCGTCCAATAGAAATTTCTGTGTGTGATGATGGGAACATTCTATATCTGTGCTGTCCTGTACTGTTGCCACTAACCCACGTGGCTGTGGAGCACTTGAGAAGTGGCTTCTGTAATGGAAGAACAAGTTTAAACATAGACAGCCACAGGAGACTAACAGCTGTCGAATTGCACAGAGTGCTCTAGTAACTAGCTCAAGCCTTTTTTCCCCTCTGTGGGGGAAAAATGATATGGCCCAATATAGGCAAAGAGATAAACTTTTCAAGATGGCTGGGTATGCATGTATGTAATCAACTACTTAAATCCCCCCAAGATAAGTTGAAAAGTTGAAATAAGGAATAGCCAAATGAATAGTTTTACAATTGATAAATTGGTGAGTTGTGGGATTTCATAGCTGGAAGACATCTGAGAGGTCCTCTGTTCCAACCTCCTCATTTTACTGCCAAGAAAGTTGGAGGCCACAGGGAGTACGTGGTTTTTCTGGCGCAGAGGCAGGATGAGAACCAGGTGTCCCCTGCCCCCTGCCAGGGCTATGCCCAACTGCACGTGGCCTCACACTTGGGGAACTGAAGACTCCATCTGCACCCCATCCATGCCATACCTGCACACGTACTGACGAGCTGTGGGTGCACTCCGCTCCACTCCTCCCTGCCCGCCTCGCTTCCCACTGACCCCTCTGTTGAGCCTCATCAGAATACCCCAAAGCCGCTGTCTTTCTGCCACCTGATCTGCTGGCCCTGAGAAGGGAAAAGAACTAAATAATAAATCCTTTAGAGGATACAGAATCAAGGACACCAGAGAGCTTTCTCATAAATTGCCTCTCCATTACAATTTGAGTATATTCACAATGGAGAGCTCTAAATAAGATGAGGGAGAGGCTAATTCATTTCATAAACATCGCTTTAAATCTCTTCATGTACCTGAGCCACGAAATTAATTACGGCTGTGATGAAATGGAAAAAAAAAGAGAGTTGTTTAAAACTGTAATGAATATTACCAGAGCTACTTTCTTAACCAGTTTATTTTTCAAAGATGAGCAGATGACTTCATGAATCTAAATCTCCTTCTGCAAAGGCAGAAGCTGGCAAACCACAATTAACTGGGTAATTCGGCAGGAACATGGATGTGATAATCTCACCATCAAGGGATGTGCCTTGGTTCTAAAACAACCACCACAGTGTACGCTCCCCTGCGGGGCGAACATTGAGGAAACCCGCCATCGATGGACACATAAAATTGCAAAGGCAGGTCCAACCATTCTTCAACAAGTTCGTGTATGACGGCATCCATGGAGATATTCTAGATATTTTCCTTCTGGTGTGAATTTGGGGTCCTCGATGAAGCCCATTTCGTGTGACACTCCCCTGGAATGGAAAGACCACAGCTTTCACCTGCTTATGAAGGGAGGTCACGCCAAGGAGTTTCACATTTCATAGTATTTCATTTGAATAACAGCCCACTTTGATGAAGATCCAAATTCACTTATTGATGTTGAGTGTTTTTTTTTAAATTTTGTTCAAGGTCTTCCCTGATCGGGACCCTGAAGCCTATGGCGATTGACAAATCTAGTATGTGAATTAATTTCTGCTGACCGTAAGCACATGCAAGGTCAAAGTGACATCCTGAGCATTCTCTGCAGCCTCAGGATGCCCAGAGGAGAACGGTGCTTTGTCAATAATCAGTTATCACAGGCACTGCGTAAATAATTAAGGATGGGAAAGACGGTATCATAGCAGCATGTAATATTTACGGAACATTGTCTCTGTGTCAGGCACTTTTCATCCATCATCTCTTTTAATCTTCTGAGAGAGATGGTATTATTACCAGCTTCATTGATGAGGAAGTTGAGGCAAAGAGAAGTGAAATGACTTGTCCCAGGGCATAGAACTGCCAGGTGACAACGTGAAGATTTAAATCCAGGTGTATCCGACTTGGACCCTGAACTCAGCCATTTTATTTCTCCACTATCTTTTGGAAGAAGGAGGAAAGGAAAGGACTGGAACAAATAGTTAATAGGTTCCCCTGCCTTCTGGCAGATTATTTCTGATCTGTCAAGAATGTCCCTTGACTCCATTCACCTCCCCCCCCCAATTTTCCCAGGTGGCAGGTGTGGCTCCAGGAAGTCGACCAGAATGTCTTCCTGCAGTGACGTCCGCTCCCCATTCTCCTCCCTCCTTTCGCCGCATCCTCACCTCCCACCCCTCCTCTGTGGTCCCAGCTTTTCTAAGTCCTCCTGTGCCCTCTCGAGTTGGGTCAAGTCTCCATCATGTGTCCATCATGGGTTCAGTGTGTAAAGAGGGTGCTACCTGAACCAAGTTTCCTCCTTTGAGGTGAGTTGACATGACACCCCTACTTCCTGTGTGTCTCCACGGTGTGCACTTCATGGCACTGGCTCCCCGTGGGCGGGGCTCCCACAGAAAGGCTCCCTTTGTCAGCTCGGTGGTGGACATGGAGGAAATGCCGCGGGTGCTTGCCAGACCATCCACCATTCATTTTCTGGGGAAAGCCAGACCTTTGCGTTGCTAAACGCTAACATTTTCAAGTACCCAAGAATGATTTCAAAATTGCCACAGAGTTGACTTTCTGAAAACTCCTTTAGCTGAGGGAAAGGCAATCCAAATGTCAAGGCATTTTCCAGATGAGTTTACCTGCTAGTGGGTATTTGGGTGCTGATCCACACGGTGTGTAATTTGATGGTGAAAAAAGCCTGTGTTGGCAGGAATATGACAGCATCATAGTCATATGTGCAGTTGCCTAAGTGAGTTAAGGCCAAAAAACAAAAACATGATAGAGGGGGCAGCGCAACAATGTAATAGCGCAGGCAGCATCTGCGTGTCGGCCCTCTGAGCGACAGGCCGCCAGGCCGCCGTGGGAGTCAGAAGTCTGTCCTTCTCTCAGTGGGTCTCAGATGCCACGTGCCTTCGTGTGTGAGCTCTGTGACTCTGGCCTGGAGAGATGGCTTCTCCACGAGCTCCCCGTGTAAACCCGCAACCCCAGTTTGGTGCCCTGCTGAAGGAGCAGTGATTTGCCCAGAAGTGAGGAAAATTCAGATGGATTGGACTTTGGAGCAACTCTCTCCAGTGTGGCAGCTTTTCTAAGGGATTTTCAAGGGTGCTTTTGAAAATTTGCGACTTTGCCCTGTGACTCTGGGAGGGGACGCTGTTGGATGATAATGAGTGCATTGCGTCCTGATAATAATAACTGTCACCTGCTAAGAAGCAATTATATTCCAAGCTTCTTTCTTTCGGCAAGTATTGTGTTAGGTTTATGTAGTATATCCTAGAAATAATGAGGGCCGATCCTTCCACGCTGTATCCAATTATGCCATTGTCCTCAGAAGCAAGTGTCTGGTGGTCCTCACTCCGCAGGTGCTCCATTATGGTGCCTCCAGCGCATCAGAGACGCCTGGAGGCTGGGCTCGCTTTCATGGCTTGGGCGGTCCCCCCCTACCCCATGGCCCTGCTTTTCTATGGGTTGGCTTCACTCTGGGGACTGAGTTTCCCCACATGGTGGTTCCTGGCACTGTTAGCTTCCCAAGGGCAGCAAAGAAGCCTTTTCTTTGCAGAGTTACGGTAACAGTTCTGGAAGCCAACTCCATGGGCACTCACTGACGTGGTTTGGGTCACAGGCCCAGCGTTGCACCATCCCTGTAGCCAGGTGGATGTGACGCTCTGAGGGGCCAGTCCCAGGGCTGGAGCTCAGGCAGGGCTGGTTTCAGTCCACTCCCTACAAAAACAAAGCGACTAAAAGCAGGGAGGTGACTTTCATGCCGCTACTGCCTGAAGAAAGGACCACAGTGTTCACAGGCAAATGCAACGACCCACGTCAGCCTCTCAGGCCCTCTCAGCCTCCGCTTCTTGCTTCCACTTCTCCCGTCGCTAGCATCTGGCCTCTCTCTCCTCCTCCTTCCCGTATCCCCGAGACACAACTAGCTCACGGCTCCTACTGCCTCCCAACTCCCAC
>PVKM010044674.1:0-12164 GCA_004027735.1 Carollia perspicillata | reverse complement strand
AACTTGTATACAGGAACACCAGTTTCCCCCAGGTAATTTGCTCAGAATTATATGAGAAATTTTATCAACTGGGCCAGAGGCCTTGAATAGGAGAAAACGCTGGAGAAATAGTCCTGTGAACTTGCAGTGGGAAAGGTCAAGGAAGCAGAGAGAACCGGGGTTGAAGAAAAATCCTCTGGCAGGATAGCAGCACTGCAGGATCCAGGGCAGGATAAGACATATAGCCATTTTCTTAACCAGGATGAGAATATCGAAGGAGGAGGATGAAAAAGAGATGACAGTAGATGTTTATAAAGTGGACCAAAAGTGGAGGCACCCACCAATTGTGGCCCAGTGGTGGGCAATGAAGAATGGTGATGGCAAGCCATAAATGGGAGGAAAGAGACAGTGGGAATAAAACAATATATATATATATATATATAGCATTCACTTTTTACTTCTGAATTTCAGCTTTAGAGAGTTTGAAATTGACTCCACTTTCATCCCATGTACTAATATGAGAAATAAAATAATATTAAAGCAGCAACTCTTATGAGCGTGGTTCTAAGGCTTTGAATCTTAAATAGTAGGGTGACCATGCCACCAGAAATCTAGTCCTTTAGTCAATGCCAATGTCAGGATCTTTCTGCTATGCTACATCACAGCCATGGAGGAGAAAGAGAATGTAATAATAATTTCCAGTCATTGTTGCTGAGTTCACACCCAACTATTATTTCATGTCCTTGCTTCTCTTTTTCTCCTTCCTGCTGTTCTCGTGTCTGTTGATGAGAGTTGCCGGACGTTGCAGTGGTCCTCTAGCCTGGCTTCACAATAGACTGACCTGGGGAGCTTTTAGAAATAAAAAACATGGGCCCCAACCCAGAAAAACTAAACCAAAACCTTGTGTGGAGGGAGCACCTGGACAATGGTAGGTTTCAAGCCCACCTCAAGGGTATTCTCGTATGCAGTCAAGGTTCAGAGCTACTGAGGTAGATCGTCTTTCTGTCTGAACTGCACATGGAGAAACAAAGGATGAGATCTTATTTATTCAACTCTTGAGACGGCTTTTAATTCTTGTATGTGAGCTTGGACCTTTGCTGTGAGATTCTTCAAAATATTTTGAAGATTGGGATTTCTTGTTCTTAGCACAAAGGTCAGTGTATTCTAATACCAAAGCACCAACAGGAATTTGGATTTAAGCAGATCTGTCATTTTTGCTTTATATCTTTTTGGATTTTTTTGGTCAATTTATTATTATTTTCTCCAAGAGAAACAACAAGTGAGCATTTTATTTGGGTAATTATTTGAATGTGAATGCCAATAATTCATTCTCCAAAACTTAGATACCCAACTAAAGTTTTCTAAGAGGACAAATAAAATACATTAAATTCACAAGAATGACTTCCAAATGCTGAACATTTACAATCCTTGCAATGATAGAAGGTCACTGGTCTATCTGAGGTGGGACAAGCAATGACAAGAAGCCACAGGATCCTGAAAAGTATTCTGGACTTGAACATAACATGATGAAAAACCTGTAAAGAATTATTTGCCCCTGGAAACATGAGATCTTGTTAAGAATTCAAAACTGTTAGGTTTTGGAAGGGAGATATTTCTCAAGACTCCCTGTCTTACAACTAAAGTGTCTATTAATTGAATAAGAGTAAAAGAAAGATCAAATCTCAGTATTTGGTGGCATAAGCAAGCATTTTCCTTAGGTAAATCTAAGTTCATCTCCACCTGGGCACCCTGCCACAGGCATTGCTGATGTTCACATCTGGTAAAATGATTTGAATATGACCTTCAGTATTTTCAACCCACGTGCAGCCTGTAGAGTGACTTTGGTGTTGACTTTCCTCTACCTAGCATTTGCAAGAAATTTTCTAGGTCACTTGGAGTTTTCCACAATCTCTATTTGCAATTTTTATGCCTACATACAAGGGTGTGCATGTGGGGGAAATCCTGAAATCTCACCTCTTTCATGAAGATTTTAAAAATTAAGTTGTTGAACTGATTCAATGTGTTCACAAGATTCAGCCAGCAACTCATTTATCTACTTGCCTATGTCCTTCATTCCTAAGAACTACATCCCCGTATGTGATGAAAAGAGCAAGGCAAATAGATGATTCTTTATTAGGGAACGACGTTTGGATTCATGAATCAAAGGCTCCATTATGGTTGGCTTAGCAAAGACCCTGTGCCAGGTCTAAAAATATTTGCAGAACTTTGGTTCTCCTTGTGAAATGGCAGGCAAGGGAACATCAAACTCTGATAAATATAGTTGCTGAAGACTGTGCGATAGAAAATGAAAAAAAGCTATTAAATATTTTTTAAAATAATGTAAGAAATTGATCATGTACACAGGGTGAACAGTTTAAAAGTGAAAAAAGGAAGAACCAGTCACCAACCCACTGTATGGGTTTGGTAAACAAACAGACCTGGGTTTAGGTCATGTTTCTATATTTCCTGATTGTGCCATATTGTATAATGTCCAAAATCTATAGCTTGTCCATAACACTACCTACCTCACAGATTGCTGAGAAATTGCTGAAGGATTTGCTGAGAAAACATTGAAAATGTACCTTATGTACCTAATATGGCATCTGGAATATATGATAGAAGGGACCTAATAAGTATCAAGTACCATTCCTTGCTCTTTGACCTTAGAAACGTTAATGCAAAAGTAGCATCACTACCCAGGACTTCGGAGCAGCTGAATTCTGAAACTAGAATTTAATAGTTCATTATACTCTTCTCTTAGGTCCTGAACAAGTACAGGGCAAAGCCAGTTCTTTGCATCTGAAAAGTAAGATCAGATCCCTCCAAGGGAAGCTTGGACAAATAATCTGGTGTTGTGGGGTTGCTTTTATCTGGGATCATAGTAACCCATTATGAATGTGCTTCAGCAACCTTGAAAACGGGCAGCAGCAAAATGCAATTCACTGGACAAAAGCGGCCTGAGACAATGCACCTTTCAAAAATGTTCTGAAATCCCAATCATGGCAGTGCCGCAGAGATTAACGGTAAATTATAAAATAAATGCATGATAGCAATGCACTTTTAAATGAAAGTGGTGGAGTGTGAAAACATAATAGGTATCTTCTTTTTAAATTTCTTATTATCATGTCCTCAGTGAAAGAGGAGACACAATCAAAAATAGATCAGAAACTCTGCCTGGAAGTTGCTCAGGATAATGTGCCTTAAAGGGTGAAGGTCATGTCACCTTCTCCATTTTAGCCTCCATTATACTTGTGAACACAAAGATAAGCATGCTTCCATTTAATAGAGTGGCCACAAAATCAATACAGAGAAATTGTTAATGTGTAGTGCAAATGCCACTTGAAGCAAATACCCTCAAGGAAAAGAGACTTTCAGAGTAACGAGAGACTTGAGAAACAACCTTTTCCAACTGTATCATTTTACAGGTGAGGAAAATGAAGCCCTGAGATGGAAAGCAGATATCCTGGTTAGTTACAATGCCTAGAATCGAACCCAGGCCCTCCGAAATGGTAGTGGTTCTAACGGATCTAAGACTGTGAGGTGGCAGCATTTAAGTACAGCTACAATTGCCATTCTATATTAGACTCCATTAAAAATGACAAAACAAATAAAAGGCAATATTCACCAATAAAAATGTTTTGATTTGAATTTGAACTATCTATTTCATAAACTATATAATTCTGCACAAATTGAAGAGAAATAAAAGGTTAGATAGTATTGTGGATGGATTTTTCACACAGGGTTTCAGTGGAAGTGGTTTGACATAAAAATATTTTATTTTCTGATTAAGTTTATAAAATTTGGAAACCATGTCCATTTCCCTGAAATAATTTTGGCTATGAAAAATTATGAAATAATTTTGGCTACAGCCTAGAGGCCAGGAACAGTAATGCTTTTCAGTCTCTCTTCTTCCTTGTCCAGCTCCCATTCAAACTTGTCATCTTGAAACAAAGGCCCTGACAAAGTTTTGCCCAAGCCTGAAAAAGCTTTATATTAGCTTGTTTGGATTAAAAAAAAAAAACAAGCCAAAATAATATAAACAGCAACTCTGACAGCAGAGATAAAAGCTCTTCTCTTCACTTTCTCGGATGTTCTGTCAAGATCTTGAAGCCTAATGATGAATAGATTGCATGTGTGCAGCAGAAAATAAAAATGATCTTCGTTGGCCCTTTCCCAGCCACAGAGGTCATGGCCTTGACCTTAAATGTCTTATTCCAGGCCCAGTTTGTTGAAATGCTCTATGTCAGAGTCCCTGTGTCACTCCACCTCAGTGTGGTGAGAATCTCCCAGAGCCTGGGAATGTGCTCATGTTTGATGATGCCTCCCTGTGTCACTAAAGCAATCAGATGGATCCAGCTAGAAAAAGACAATAAGGGCTGGACGAAAGCCAAGAGGGCAAACAGATGGGTAATAACCCCCTCTTTTATCATTCGTTCCTATGGGGAATTATTCAGCAGAATTGGATACTCTGATGAACAGAGCCTTAGGACGGCTTTATGCAGTTAAAATTGTGAGCTTCTTGCTTTTTATTTGCTTCTGTATTCTGAGAGGGATGGTGAGATGATATTCTTATTCATAATAGGAGAGAATGTTTGTAGAATAAAAAGGGATCCACTGATGTTTGTGGCAACCAACATAGTACGATGCGACAGAGTAGGAGTTCCGCTCATCCAGACCCCTTTATCACAGATCAGGATTTTATGGGACATCTGTCAGTGCCCTCCATAAGTTCCCAGGGCCTCTGATCTGTGACAGACAGGGCTAGGGAAAAGAGATGGTACATCTGCTATTCTAAATCAGCTCTGGGCATCAGAATCACCTAGAGGGCCAAGAAGATAATAACTTCCATTCTATTAGTTTTGAAATAATTCAGTGAACTGTGGTTTGGAAAGCTTTAGCTATGGACTTGGGAAAAGAAAGTCCCCCATAATCCAGGATAAATAGGCTGGAAAGTGGGGAGACATTTGCTAAAATAAAAAGTGTATTGGAGACTTTCCTATTTTCCTTCTCCAACCACAACTTTAATCCCAACTGTGTGGCTCGGAAGGGGCTCTGCAGACACCGTGCGACACCAGTGAACAGCTGAGTGTGGCATGTCCTCTAGTGAGTGCCATTCACATTTGCAGGTACCCCTACGAACTGCTACTCTAATCTTTCTGGGTGTAGGTCTTATAGTCATGTTGTCCTCTGAAATGCAGCAAGAAAGATCTAAGATTATGAGGCCTGTCTGGAAAAAGTCCAGCCATTGTTAATATAAAGAGAACGTTTGTGTGACATTGATGTAACCTGGCAGCCAAGAAGAGTGCACTGGAATGCACAGGAATGATACAATGATGCAATGAAGTCAATGATGACTTCACTGTATTGCTCAGTGGGGCCAGTAGATACCATTGAGTTAGCATATGTACTATGTGGCCATCACATTCAAAATGATGGGGTGAGTAGAGCAATGAATCTGTATCAAATTTTGCATTAAGCTTGAACATTCCTCCATGGGAACTACTCGGATGATTCAGAAGGCCGCAGCTATGGGCAACTGGTAATTAGCAGCTTCATCACAACAGTGTGCCTGCTCATGCAACATATCCTGTGCAGCTTTTTTGCAAAACATTAAGTCACCTAGTTAACTCAGCCCAGATTTGGCACCCTGTGGCTCCTGGCTTTTCTCAAAACTAAAATGACCTTCGAAAGAGAAGAGATTTCAGACTATTGATGAGATTCAGGAAAATACAACAGGGCAGCTGATGGTGATTGGGAGAACTGTGTGAGGTTCCAAGGTGCCTACTTTGAAGGGGACTGAGACTGATTGCCCTATGTACATGTTTCTTGTATCTTGTATCTTATTCAATAAATGGTTATTTTCATATTACATAGCTAGATACCTTCTGGACAGACCATGTAGGCTTAGAACCTGACCAAGTCTAGAAGAAATTCTTTCAGAGATATGGGTAAATCTTTGCTTTGGGTCTGATTTCAACAGGAGTTTAAAAAGAAATAATTGGGATAATATCTTATCACATGCCTAAAAATAATCTATTTCATATCAAGGATGTTTTTTACATAAAAAGAAAAATAGCAATAATAGCTACCACTTACTTAGTTATTAGGTGTGTGTGTGTAAAGTGTGTATATACATCAATAGTATGTATGTCCACATATACTATTAGAGGTCAACTGGCTTCCTTAAGAAAATACAAGTAGTGGGCTTTGGGGCACAGGGCTGTCTAATTCAAATCCTAAGCTGTTTATATAAAACCAAACTACTTTATCTCTAGCACTCAAATGCAATTGATGCAACACAGCCCTAACCTCTGAACTCCTTTTTCACGCTTCCTTAACCTTGTGTAAGCTCCCTGAGAGCAGGAGCTCCACCCTGTATTTCTTTGGCTCCCCAACAGAGCCAAACAGGAGTCTAGAGACTCTCCTCGGTGCAATGACGAAAAGTCCCCGTGATGAGAGTCTGTTGTATACACAGAGCAATCCCAACAGTGTTACAAGACCTCAAGTCCTCATTTAATTTGACCGACAAGGTGGGAATAGTTGCAATCAGATTTTGAGAGTCTTGAATGACATATGTGTGACTATCCATGTGTCCCCTTACATGTCCCAGCCTTCTCCCATCAGCTGCACTGGGGACGTGTGACTAGTTTTGGAATGTAAACAGAAATGACATATGTCACATCTGAACCATGACAATGAGGAGTTGATTTCCCTTCTCCATTCTTTTCTTCTCCCATTATGGTGACGTAAGATGGTATCATCACAAGATAAACAGCCTGAATTTCTCAGTGAGCAAATGGATGAGAACTCTTTCATCAGACTTTACTAGAGAAAGAAATATACTTTTGTTTTCTAAGCCTCTGAGGTTTAGGGTTTACATATTATTACCATAGATCCTATCTTTTTCATATTAATATATAATGCATAAGATTTGGACTTCATATCCATGGAATTGGAACATTAAAATGTTTATACAGGAACATTAAAATGTTTATACAGGAAAGCAGCAATTGAAAATATTGTAACTATCAAATTAGTTCTTTTCAAATAATTTATTCATATTTTCTCTCTTACTGGCATTCTCCAAGGTTGCTTATTTTTCACTCATTCATTCAACCTTTGATTGTTAACCACCTTATTCATCCATTAGTATTGGTCTGGTGTAGGACATTTAGAGATGATGATTTTGTCATTTACAAATATATTTATGATACTCCTGACACTGTTCTAGTGCTTGTCAAATATTTACTTATTGAATCCTCATAGCAATGGTAGAAAACACTATTACAGTCCTTGTTTTCTATATGAAGGAAACTAGAACAGAGAGATTAAGGAACATGACCAATGTCACAGAGCTGGTTGTAGGGAAAACGAGACTTGTATTCAGGCAGCCTGGCTCCAGAACCTGGGCTGTTAAGCACCGAACTATGCCGATGCCAGTGTTATAATGTGGACGATGCAGAAAGTGGATTCCTAACAGATCACAGTGGTCGGCTTGGTCCTTACCCCTTGGGCCTCATTGAAGCTAGTACTTTCTTCCTGCTAATTTATAACAAGTATCAACTGGGGTTTAAGAACAGGAAGTTCTCAGGAAAATGCCGAGAGAACTAAGAGGGAATTGATCCTGTCTCTACATGCCCTTAATATTTTCCTTCGTAATTCTCATTAAGCCACTGCTTGTACCACATCTCTATTTATTTACTTAGTTACACACGAGTTTTATTCATCTTTTTATATCTGCAACACCTACCTCACCACATGAATATGCAGAGTCAATGTTTGACAGATGAGGATCAACTGCATTAGCATCACTGCACTAAGAAGGAAACAGGCACAGAGATGATGTGTAACAAGCATGTGGTTATAATATCTACCACTTAATGGACCCGGTTTCAAACCCAAGCAGTCTGACTTCAGATTATACGTTCTAAGTGCTGGAATACGATGCTCAACTGCTTCCCCTGACAAGACCCCATAATTAGACAGGCTGCCTTCCTCTTTTATACTAAGTTGGGCTGTGGAACCTTCGTGTTGAGCTCTGAAACACACCTCTTCCCCTCCAGACTAGAGAGACTTTCTCACGTCTCTCAGACTCGTAATGGATCAGGATTTGAAAAAGAGAAGAACACAGACAGGACACATTCTCTTAGAGCTGGAAGGTAATCCTCATGCCTGGACAGGACTGAACACCAGTACTCTCAGTTTGAGCAGAGTCAACTGCCTCTTGAAAATGTCTTCTCCTTGGCCATGCTGTATCCATTAACCGGCAAGAAAGCTTTCCCAATGCACTGTCCATATTACTACATTGTCATAATCAAAACCATTACATTATATTCTTTCCTTATGTCTGAGTATGGCCAATGTGCTTTATTTGGCGACACTTTAGTTCATAGATCCTTAATGTGTTTTGGGTCGTAGACCGTTGTTATAGTCTAAGAAAAGTTATGGACATATTCCCTCAGAAAAAAAAAATGCACATGCAAAATGACACAGTAGCTTTTGCATAAATTTCAGAGACTTGGGGACCTTCTTCATTCTAAAAGCTCTTGCCGTATTGATAGCCACACATGTCATTTATGCAGGAAGGACAGATGCTTCCAACTCCACCCTATCCAGCGGTAAAGACAGCAAATGGACAATCGAGATTGGAAGGACTGGCAGGAAGGTGGAAGTGGGTTTCTGGGCATTGCAAAGCTCTTGTTACATTTTATCAGGCTTATCTTTCTCATATTTCAATACCACAGCTTTAGTCTCACAATCCTTTAGCTGTTTGCAAGCCTTTCTCAGTCGGAAACAGGGGCAAAGCACAACATGTACTTATAAAGAAAGAAACACTCTGCTTCCCCATAGAGGGGCATTGGTTTCTGAACCTTGGGAAATGGGTGATGTTACCACACCGCCGGGCAGAGTTTCCAATGGCAACTGACAGCAGAAGAGCAGGAAACCAGCTCAACAGCTGACACCAAAATGCTTTTTCCATATGTAAAGCTGTCTTAAACCCACAAGAGACACTGAGAATAAACTTTGTGCTTTCTTTTCTTTTTGCTCAATACCAAACAGGTCAGGGAGAACTGCTGGACGCTTTTAAAAATGCACTTATAATTTTGAATCCAAGCTGTGCGAGTGCCCATTGGAGACAACTGTTCTCTCATGGCCTGCTTTGAATAAACAATCCCAGCTCTGTGTGATATTACTGCTGAACCAGATTCTAGCATTGAACTGTGGGCTCGCCATGGTTACTTGCATTTTAAACCAGTGTCTCCTTTTCCTTCCCCTTGGCTAAGATTCCTGCTTACTTGGCAGTGGCTCCTTCTCATTTGAACTTTTGCCCTCTTTTAATCTCCACCAAATTTTAGTCTAAAAGAACCTTTCACAGGCACCTTTTGTTACTCTGAGTTTCTTTCTCGTGTGAGAACCAGCTCAGGGAGGTGGTTACTGGAAAACACTCAAGGGCCTGTCTTCCTTCTCTGTGGAGCCAGCAGTGACAAGCTGTTTTGTGTATGTACTTTTCTTTAAAAAAAAAAAAAGTTAAGGAAGCACAAAATGCAAGCTATTTGCTGAAAACAAAATGTTTGCTTTCAAAAGCAAGGGCACACACACATATTTGCATACGTCCCTGTGGCTTACTCTTGTCCGGTCCGAGGCTGCTCTTCATTTCCTCAACATCTTGCATGGTTGAAACTTATTTCAAATGAAAAATCCGACCAATGAAGAGTTTTATGGGTTCCTGATTTCCCATACCAGTCACAATTCAGCAGGCCTTCCAGGCCTCAACATCCACAAAACCCGCTTCCCTTTCTGAAGAATAGCCAGTATGTCAACCCCTCCTCTCATTTTACACTTAGATGACTTGCTTTCTACTTAAACAGAGCCTACCATTTACACAGAGTCTCATGCTTCAATCTGTCCACTCTCTGGACGCTCTCTTATGTCAGGGCCTATAGACACCGAATTCTGTTCTGCTCTCCCCTCCTCACTGTAGCCTGATTCCTGAGCTCCGTCCCTTCCTTTCTCCTGGATCACATGCACCGTCTTTCTCTACATTCTTTATCCTCAACCTCAGGACATACAGGTATGTTCAGAACCACCAGCCCCACCAGCAACCTGATGTCCAACCAGACCCTACCTTGCAGCCTGCAAATTCTCCCCTAGCCTTTTCTGAAATTATAGACCTTCCCTCTTTTTCTTTTCACTATCAGCCATCTTTTTGCCTTCTACTTGACCCAGAAGATGGGAGTTTACTTGCTTAAGCTACCACTTCTGTTCACACTTACTCTTTTTTCACACTTGGTAAATCCTCAAATGCAATTGTCCAGTCTTGTAGGAGAGGTGGACTTCTTTTTTACCCAAAACCAATCCCTCCATCTGTGTGAGCTCTTCATAGAGTCCTCCCAGATGCAGAGGGACTGTGCTCCACACTTTTTCATAGACATAGCCACTGACTCTCTACCAACTCCTATTCTTCTGCCTTCAAACAAGTTTAAGTTATTAAAAACAACAATGGCCACCAGACATTTCCAAATAAGCTTTCCTCTTCTGTATGTCCTTCTTACTACCACCCAACTTCTTTCTACCCTTATAACTTCACACTTGAGTTATCTACAATTGGTATCTCCATTCCTTTGCTTTCTTCTCTCTCTGCTCTAGCTTTCAACCTCACCACCCTCCCAATATATTTTTTTGGAGATCATCAATAAACATAAGGATGTCCACTTCATCTTCAGTCTCCTGTCTTCTCTACTATAAGTGGCCTACTTTTAAGATGACTCATATATCCTGGTTATCACCACTTTATTTCCCTCTACTTTTATGTCTCAGCTTCTTTACTGGTTCTTCTTCCAAGGCTCCTTCCTTAACTCTTTTGTTAATTTTATGAAACATTTTTTTAGACACTGACTACTTCTTAGCTCAAATGTAACAAAACATGGAATAGAACTTTTCTTATTATTTGGGGACTTAAGCTCAAGCTTAATAATCCAAAGGCAATAGGAGGGACTGATAATCACCTGGTTGCTAGGATATAGAAATTCAGGACAGTTGGTAATAGCTACTTCCCTGAGTCCTACCACTCCAGTACTCTGGCCTTTCTCCTGGACCCCCTTTTATTTCCCAATGATCAAGAAAATAAAGAATTCAATCTTGGATCATCAAGGCATTTCCAGAATACTGTTTTAATATCATGGTCTGAATATAGCTTAATGGTCTTCCATGATGGCCATTAAACATATAGTATATCACCAGAGTCAGTAACCACTTCTATGTTCTTAAGAGTAGCTGAAGACAATAAACATGTGAAAAATGCACAGCATCACCAATCGTCAGGGAGAAGCAAAGTAAAACCACAGTGAGATATCACCTCAAACCTGTCAGAATGACTACCATCAATAAATCAACAAACAAGTGTTGGCAAAAATATGGAGAAAAGGAAACCCTCGTGCACTGTTAGTGGAATTATGGACTGGTGCAGCCACTGTGGAAAATAGTATGGACCTCCTCAAAACATTAAAAATGGAACCGCCTTTTGACCTAGCAATACCACTTCTGGGTATTGCTATCCTAAGAATCCCTAAACACCAAATACAAAGAATATTTGTGCCCCCATTTTCATAGCAATGTTCTTTACAATAGCCAAGATCCAGAAATAGGCCAAGTGCCCATCAAGAGATGAGTAGAGAAACAACTATCCTCCATTTACATAATGGAATATTATGCAGCTTTATGGCATATTGGCCTTAAAGAAAATTTTACCTTTTGTGACAAAACAGATGGACCCGGAGATTATTAAGCTAAATGAAATAAGCCAGTCAGAAAAAGGCAAATACCATATGATCTCACTTATATGTGGAATCTAATGAACAAAATAAACTGAAAAACAAAATAGAAACAGAAGCATGGACATAAAGAAGAGACTGACAGCTGTCAGAAGGAAGGGAGAACAGGGAACTGGATGAAAAGAAGGTAAAGGATTAGCCCAAGAACATGTATGCATAACCCATCAGAGAACAGTATGGTGCTGGCCAGAGTGAAGCGGGGGAAGGGGGCAGGCTGGGTAGAGGTAGGCAAAAGCGGGGAAAATGGAGACATCTGTAATAGTGTCAACAATAAAAATACAGAATTAAAAAGAGCAGCTGAAGAGATTTGCTAAGGCAAAGGTCCCCAACCTTTTTAGCACCAGGGACTGGTTT
>PVKM010044673.1:0-12191 GCA_004027735.1 Carollia perspicillata | reverse complement strand
GGCAAATGCTTTCAATTCTTTGGGCCTCAGTTTGGTCATCTGAAAAGTGGGCTAATGCCATTACCTCTTGGGGTCCTGGGATTTGTGATGGAAGAGATATAAAGTGCTTTCCTGGCATGGAGCAAGGCCTCCCTCCATGAGACGTTGCTATTGTTCTGTCTTCAGCATCCTTATCTGTTCTTCAACAGCCATGTGCAGAGGCCTACTGTGTGCCAGGCTCTACGGGGACCTCACGTACCAAAATGAATGTCCTCTTCCTGGTGGCCTTGCCTCCCGGGTCTTTTTCCTCGTTGTGTATCCCTCTATTTTTTGTTCTAGGATCCATACCAAAGGTGTCACCTGCCTATCTGCCAGATCCGGCCTCCGTGGGCCTCGGGGCCTTTGCAGGAGGCCTCCCCGCATTGCGCACGGGGACAGCTTGCCCTTGTGTCAGGCTGACACAATCCTGGGAGGGGCAGGGTGTGATGGAGGAGCTGGCAGTGCCCCTGGGTGGAACCCTGAGAAGTCTGGGGTGAGAGCCGTCACCTCCTCTTCCCACAGGGGAAGCTGGAGCATCGTCACTCTCCTTGCTGTCCTGGAGAGAGCAGCGACCCAGAGAGTCCTGTCGTGGGTGGAGGGTTCGTCCTCAGAGCGCAGAGGGGTAGCGAGAGAAGCAGCTGGTGAACATGTCTGCCACGGGCTCAGACTGTGCACCCAAAATGGGGCACAGACCCTTCGCGCCCCACACCCTCTCCTCGGCTGAGATGGGGTCCAGGCTCCCCAGTGCCTGGGGTACAGGGGCTCCCTGGTGGTAGGCTCCCTTCTCCGGTGCCCAGCCCTTCCAACCCACTGGGAACTGGCCAGGGCATGTTACTAACAAGCTAGCCACATTACAATCTCAACAGAATTAGTAAAAAAAAAAAAAAATAGTAATAAATTGTTTTAAAAAGAGAGAGGAAAGGGAAAGAAAAGAAAATAGCCCTTGCACGCATGCTGCCGCTGCGGTGTCTGCCAGCACCTAAGATCTGGTGCTATCTATTTTTTAATAATTGAGGCTAATAAATATGTATTTCTTTCTCCTTAACCCCCCATCCTCCGCAGCTTGTCAGCTCTCTGCGTCTCTCCTCTGATCAGACCAAGTCTTTCCCAAGCCAAAAAAAAATCCTTTAAGCAAAAAGGATTAAAGCCTTGAAAGTAGGTCTGCCTAAGCCCTCTCCCACCCCTCCCTTCCCCTTCCCTTCCCCAGTGTTGGTGAAGAGAAGCCCCTGTGGGGAGCTCTGGAAGGGGGTGGGTGGGGTGGGCTGACGCAGCAAGTCCCTGGTTGGTGGGGGCCTTGCGTTGGAAGACCAGCAGCTGCCTCCCTGCGTCCCCTGCAGGCCCAGTCCTGGCCTGGCCTGGGAGGCAGCTGAGCCCGCCCTCCACTGGCGCCTGAGGAGGGGCGGACCTGAGAACCAGGGTAGGAAGGAGGGCTTTGGTCTCCATCTCTGCTTGGCTTTGCAACCTGGCTTTTTGCTTTAGGGGCCTGTGTGACCGTAGGGGTAAACACTTGAACCTCAGTTTCTCCATTTGTAAAATGGGAATATAAACAGCATCTCAAATAAGCTAAAGAGGATCAAATAAGCTAAAGACAGTCTGGTGCCCTGCACATGGTAAAGATAAAATACACAGAACAGTTACTTTTACCCAGTTCTCAGACACACAGGACAGTCTGTACCTCCCCATCCCATGGCCCTCCCCAGTTCCCAAGGGGCTCCCAGGCACACCTGGTTTCTGTGCAGCCCAACACCTGTAAAGAGAGGGTTGGAGCCAGGGCTGGATGATGTGGTTAGGAGCCTTGGCCAAGGCTGGTGAACCAGTAGGTGATAGAACTAGAACTCAGAGTAGGATTTGCATCCTCTTGCTCACTTCCTGTCCTCCATCCCATGCAGCTTCCTGACAGGGCACCCAATATCCTCGACCCTAGGCCCAGGAACCAAACCAGGAGCCAACGCAGGGAAGGGCTGGCCAGCCTGGGAAGGGAGCATCAGGGCAGTCGTGGCTGGCTGCTTGGCAAACCCACTTTCTCCCCCTCCCCCTGCAGCTACCAGCCTTCGCAGTTCTGCTGAAGCAGCAGCGCAGGCCTAAGTGGGCCTCCCTCCCTCTGAGCTGGGCACATCCATATGGAGCTGGCTGCAGGTGGCTGGCCTTCGGCCCCTGCACCCACCCAGGCCCGGAATTCCTGGCCCATCCCAGTGGTCAGTGCTTAGCCGCATGGCTTTCAGGGCCTTGCTGCTGGTGCCTGGTGACAGGCCTGCCCTGGCTGCTCTGGTCCCGCAAGGCAGGAGAGGAGAGGCAAGGCCAGGAAGGCCGGAGGGCAGGAAAAGCAGGGAGGGAGGTGGCTATTTATAGCTGGCTTTGCTTTTGTTCCTTTTCCAGCAATGCTTCTCTTTAAATAGGAGCAGGGCTGGAGGCTGCAGCTCTTCCCCAGCCGCCTGTAGTCAGTGCACAAGCGTGTGTGCTTATGTGTCTATGTGTGGAGGGGGGCATGTATGGGGTGGGGGATGGGCACAAGTGCATGTGTGCGTGTGTGTGCGTGCAGGGATGGGATGGGGCGGATCGTCGGCTGTATGTGTACACCAGCAGGTACAGAGGTGGAGATGGGTGTTCTTTGTGTGAATGTGTGTGCACCAGCATATACATTCTTGTGTAGGGATGGGGCTGTTTTTAGTATGTGTGTGTGTTAGTGTGCACACACATGACAGTGGGTGGGGTGGCCACTTCTTAGTGTGTGTATGTGTGTGGACACATGCACACATGTATGTGTAGAGATGGGGTCAGGTGGCCAAGTGTGTGTGTCTCTCCATGTGCAGAATGTGATGTGAGCAGCCCTTTTGGGGTGAGTAGTCACTCCTGTGTGAGAGCGTGTCATAGTGTGCATCTGAGTAGGGACTGGGGAGAGTGACAGCTCTTAACTGTGTGTATACCAGTGAGGACGGCCCTGTCTCTCCAGTCCTCTGCCCCACCACTGTGCTTGTGCCGCGTGAGTATGGATGGCTAGGAGTTGTGTGTGTGCCCCATAGAAGGGACTCCGGGGTCCCTCTGGCTTCAGGAAAAGCGGGTCAAACCGGCCCACCCAGCAGGCGTTTTCAGAGCGCTCACAGACTCGGCGCCCGTAAGGCTGAGACCAGTCCACTTGCCTTTCTTTCCCAAGCTCACGAGCTGGTGGGCAGAGAGGGCCTGGCACCATGCCACCTCGGGTAGAAAAGTACGATCAGATGCGGGGCGAGTCTGGGGAGGAAGCCCTGGGTGTAGGGGGCGTACCTGCGCCCGCTCTGGCCCCGCATCTATCCTGATCTGTCTCTGGTTGACTTCGCGTCTGTAAAATGGGAGCGTGAAGCTCCCCCAGGGCTGCCGCGGGGTCAGATGCGATGGCGCTGCTGAGGCGGCCTAGCGCAGCCGGGGCGCCCGGACCCACCGCGGGTCCAGGGCGGGGCTCGGGCTCGGGGCTGCGGGTAGGACCGACGGCCGGAGCCAGCGGGGTCGCCGGGAGCGCGGCGCGGGCGAGCGGGACGGGGAGGCGTTTCCGGGCCGGCGGCGGCGCCCCGCGGCCCAGCGCAGTAACCCAGATCTGTCAGCGCCGCCCGGCGGCTCCGCCGGGAGCAAGCCCCGCCCGGGGGGCGCGCGGCACCGCCCGTCCGAGGAGGATGGGGGCGCGGCTCTGGGCCCCGCCCTCGCCCTTGGGCCCCGCCCGGCCTCGCCGGCAGCTCCGGATCGATGCGACAGTCCTCCCCGCCCTTCCCCCAAAGGCCAAACAAAACGTAGTAAATATTTAATCCGGGCCAGGGAGCCAAAGAGGCCTCCCGCCCCCTCCGCAGCCGTCTGGCTCCCTTGCCAGCCCCAGCAGCTCTCCTCCGTAGTGAGGCCGGAGCAGCAGGGATCGATCGCGGCCCCGAGCGGGGTGGGGGTGGGGGCCTGCGCCCTCGGGTGGCATCGTGGTCCACCCCTGGCCCGGGACCCCCGGAGGCCCCAGCAGACAGCGCCTGTGCTTTTCTATGGAGGCC
Source organism: Carollia perspicillata (assembly GCA_004027735.1). Classification (NCBI taxonomy): domain Eukaryota; kingdom Metazoa; phylum Chordata; class Mammalia; order Chiroptera; family Phyllostomidae; genus Carollia; species Carollia perspicillata. Next base: position 8,172 of record PVKM010044673.1, on the reverse strand, counting down.
TAGCCCACTCCTGCCCACCCACATCTCAGAGGCTTCCTGTGAGTTTGGGTGGGGTGAGGGGGGAGAGGAGGAGGCAGCCCAGGGGGCGGGGAGCAGCGGAATCGAGGACGTCTGAGTCCCCCTTGGTTCCTGAGCTGCCCCCAGCCTGGACCCGACCTCCAAGGATTGGTGGGCCAAAGCCTGCAGGGGTCTTTGGGCAGGCCTGGGTGGAACAGACACAACCAGAGAGACCACGGAGAGAGGCTGGAAAGGCATTTCCTTGGTGCTGCACTCCAAGCCTCCTGGGTATTGTCCTGGAGGATCCCTAGAGGAGCGATGACATTCTTGCTGTTCATTCATTCATTCATCCATTCAGGCAGCAGATAATTATTGAGCACCTACAACTGGCCAGTTAGATAGGCTGCCGGCAAGGCAACACACGAGTCTGTGCCCTTGGGGAAATTACATTCCAGAGAAGGAAACGGCAAACACATAAAGTAAGTAATTTCAGATAGTGGGTGAATTTTGTGTAGAGAATAAACAGTAATGTGTTGAGCCAGGAAGAGGAACAACACTTGTAAGGTGGTCAGGGAGGTGAACCCTGACAGTGGGTTGTGGCAAAGGCATCCCAGGCAGTTTACAGCAAGTGCAAAGGCCCAGAGGCAGGAAAGAGACTGGAAGGACTGGGAGCTGGGGCTGAGCAAGCCAGCTTGCAGTAGGCGGCCGCAGACCCCCTAGGGGCTTTGTGGGCCATGGGAGAAGTTTGGGTTTTATTCTAATTGCAGCGCAAAGGTGTTACAGGTTTAAACAAAGGAATGGCATGATCTGATTTACATTTTCAAAAACTCCTGCTGGCTGCAGTCTGGAGAACAGAAGCCAGGGAGTTAAGGGTAGAGGCAGGGAGGCCAGGTTTGGGGGTGGAGGTCTGCAGTGGTGTGTGAGAGGGAGGCTGCGGTCCTGTCCAGCGTGGGCAGTGACCATGAAGTGGCCCTGTAGGCTTCTCCAGCTGGCAGCCCCGTCCCTGCAGCCAGAACAGCCTGTGCCTGGGCTGCTCTTGGGCTCCTGGCTTGCCAAGTGCCGTGGCGCTGGGAGACCTGGGGTTGCCCCTGTCCTATCTCTACAGTGGGCAGCCCAGGAAGTTTTTAAAGGAGCGTTAGAAAATGTTGACATGTTTTTTGAAACAATTTCAGATCTGATATCTCTGCCAGATTGAGTTTGTAACTAGCTTTATTGTTTAAGCCTGCTGGGATTTCATCAAAGGCGTCTGCTGTTTATCCAGAACATTTCATTGGAGAAAATAGCAAACAGACCTGCATTTCTATCTGATTTCACTTTTTCCCTTTTCTCATGCATTTAAGTGCTTGTGAAAAGCAAGGCTGATAAGGCAAAGCAGTGAGGATCAAGCCCTGAGGAGGGGGCTCAGAAGGATGTCAGCTGAGCTTTATAAACAGTGCAAGCAGAGTTAGAGGTGGCTGGCCGTGGCTCTGGCCGGCCGAGAGGCGCCCCAAGCCAGCAGTTAGCCCTCTGTGGGGGCGCTGGGGAGGTGGGGAGGGCTGCTGTCTACCTCCGCCCAGGCCAAGAGCTCTAGGCCATCTCCTGGTATCTGTTGTCTTTATCAGTTTCCAGACCATTTCAGACACTGAACATCAGACAAAGACTGAAAGACTGAACATCAGCTCCACTTGGACAGCAGTGGTGACCCCATTCGGGTGGGTTCAGTGAGGCAGACCCACGCTTTCCTGGGAGCGGGCCCAGTGAGGAAACAGATCAGAAGGCCAATGGAAGCCAGGTCACGAGAGTGCCAGTAGCACCGGCCACCTTCCTGCTCCTCCTCTGCCGACACGTGGGACGCAGCCCCATCCCCTGCCATGTAGCCTGAGCCAGGGCAGGGCCCAGGGACTCCTGCCTCAGGCTCAGCGCCCCTGCTGCCCCCCTGAGGAATCCACACTGCCTGAGAGGACCCGTCGTCTCTAACAGGCCTGTTGCCCTGCAAATGTTTTGGCCCAATCGGGAAAACATGGGCTCTGCAGCCTATCAGGGGAAGGTGTTCTGAGAAATTTGGGTTAATGAGCCCTGTTCAGTTGCTTGAGCGACAGCTAGTTAAATGCAAGGGTCGTTTGACATACAGGTCATCCTTTACCAGTTTTACATTAGACCCACTTACAAGGTCAATCAATTTGAACAATTAGCAAGAAGATAAGGACTTTTTTATCTTTAACGGACTGTAGACCTCGAGCTGGCCATCTAAGAGGCAGGATGACGATACAGAAGTGTTTTCTCAGTGCTGCGTGCCAGGCCTTCCCACCGTGCTCCACTGCCTCCTGGCAGGTGGCGCTTCCACCTACAGCAAGAGTCAGCCCTCTCCTCTTCGGAATGAGCCCAGCAAGAGAGCAAGGGAAGGTCAGAGGTCTTGTCCTGACCCAGCTGAGCCCATCTAGGCCCCCACTTCAGAGGCTTCCCTTCCCTGCTCCCCTTCCACAGCTACACAGTGGAGGCTCAGCGGGCTGCTGGGCGCTGGGCATGGCCCCAGGCTTCACATTCCAGCTGCAGGCCTGTGCCAGAGGGCCTTTCAAATATTCGCTGCCGTGGGTGCAGGGCCTACATCCTCTTGATTCATCTTTACAAGTCCCCTTCCTGACCCTACCCCCTAACCCCAGTAGGTGTTGTCCCCATTTCTAGACAAGGAAACTGATGCTTGGAGGTGGGAGGCGGCAGGGCCTGCCTTGAACTTTCCAAGAGATTTGAACCCAGGCCCGGCTAGCGTCTTTTCACTTTGCCGCACAGCCAGCAGCCTTCTCAGAGGTTCGGTAGGGGCAGGGACTTCTTCCAAGTTGTGGGTTTGGGAGGAACAAGCTCCGCGCTGGCAGGGAGCGGATGGAGTGGGCCCTTTGGCATTTTTCCGGCTGGAGAATATTTGGGGACAAGGCTGAGGAAGTTCAGACCGTGGGCAGCATTTGCCCTGCCAAGTGCTGGTGGGTCCTTTGTAACACAGTGCGCGTGGGCTGGGGGTGGGGGGGACGCAGCTCTGCATCCTGAGGCATCCTGTCTCCCACCCAGAGTCCCTGCACTCCTTTCTCGGTGTCCCCGTAAAAGACGGAAGGAAGGCCACGCCATCCCCTCAGACCTGTCTACCATTTCAACACCTTACCCTCGCACCCAGTGTCTACCAGTGCCACCCCAGCACACACTTCTCAGGGGCAGCAAAACTGGCTCTCCCCCGCCGCCAGAGACTAGGACATGTGATCCGAAGGGTAGAACCGAGGAGCAGGGAGGTAGGTTTTCCTGTTGAGTGTACGTGTCCTGTGGCAGGGGCTCCCCAACCTCTGGGCCCACACTGCGGGAGGTGAGCTGGAATGTAATGCATTTGCATCATCCTGAAACCATCCCCATCCCACTGCCCGGTCCGTGGAAATACTGTCCTCCACAAAACCAGTCCCTGGTGCCAAAAAGGTTGGGGACCGCTGTCCTAAGGAATGGGCCAGTTCAGGGCGTCCTGGGGTCGAGAATGGGCGCTGGGGGCTGTGCTCTTACTCCATTTCCGCTGTGCATCGCTCAAAACATTTGACGAGCTCTTGGGAAATTGCTTCAGATCTCACAGCATTTTCCTCTTAATAGCCCCAGCCAGTGGCGAATCCTTGACCTTTGAGGGTGGGTTTGATTTTTTGGAAAAGGCCAAAAGTAATTTGAGGCTGTGTGTTGTGAATGAAGGAAATGAGCAATCTGCAGAATGTGGTTTGTTTTGTTGTTGGGGTTTTTTTTAAGGTTGAAAACGAGATGGGATTCAAGAATTGAGCCTGTCTTCTCACAAGTTCCAGAAGAGCTTTAAGGGATGGGGCTACTTGAAATGGGGGCGGGGGCTTGGGTCCAACAGTGACCACTTTGACAGAAGGGCAGGGGAAGGAAATGGATGCTTTATTGAGCCACTACTATGTGCCAGGAACTTCACATGCATTATCTCTGCTGCCTGAAATCGTTTTTGGAATAAGCCTGGCCTATAAAAAAAATTCATAAATAATCCATTATCTTGTTTACTCTTTAGAATACTCCTATTAGAACAAATGCTTAGCCCATTTCACTGGTGAGAAAATTAAGGCTCAAGGAGGTTAAATGACTTCCCTGGGCCAGGGAAGCTTATAAGTTTGGGGCCAGGCTTATAAGTGTTGGGGCCAGGATTCGAACCCAGGATTGGCCCCCCAAATCAAGGCCAGTTCTTTCGGGGTTTGTAAACCCTGGTGCGCCAACCCCACACTCCCTTGTCCCCCATAACACACGCATTCTGTTTCGTTGTGTCACAGTGACATCATTCGGGCTGCACTCGCCACTTAAAAAAGAAAGCAGGTCGTGAAGGAGCCGTGCGCCAGGGTGAAATGCTGACTGTGTGCAGTGGCGGACGTCGTCAGCAGGCACCAGGGGACGCGTGGGTGACAATGGCAAAGCATGACATATGGTGTTTATTAGGTCCTGGCTAGGCCTGGGAGTCCCAGATGCCAAGTGGTGATAAGTGGGAACTGCCCATCTCAGCTCTGCCCTGGCTGCAAACGCTGAACGCGCGCCTTTAATTCAACGGGACACTTGGACAGGCCGACCCCGGGAGCTTTCCTGGCCACTGGGAAGACAGGGCTCCCTCTGAATCATCATCACCAGCATCATAATATCAATCCCAATAACACCTCCTGTTGATGGGGCGCTCGCCGTGTGGCAGGCATTGTGCTAACTAAACACCTGCCCATTCAGCTTTGATCCCCCTACATATTCTTGGCCCCTGACCAAAGGGGTCTGCACACACTTAGCTTCCAACTGGGTCCCCAGCCACACAGGTCGGCTCTCTCTAAACCCCGAGGGGGACTCTTCCCTTGCATGCAGTCCAAACCCTTACTCTGATGTGACCCCACGTCAGGGAGGGAACCGGGCGGGAGCCTGTGTGCGCAAGGAAGGAGGGCAGTCGACGCTCAGCACGTACATCTCTCCTGAAGACACAGCTCCAACTGGATTCAACGGCCACAGTCCCAGCCCTAGTTATCCAAATATAGCAGCAATTCCACTTCCAGGAATTTATCCGACGGATCCCCTGGCACCTGTGGGCAGAAACACACACATAGGAGCATGCACGTCGTCACTGCCTGATAATCACAGACACTGGAAACAACCTAAATGTCCGTCGGCAGGGTGCCGACTGGGGAGATCACCACACCCCGCTCAGTGGGATTCTGCGCTCCAAGGAATGGGCGACTGCGTGTGCTGGTACGGGACGGATGCCAGGATGTATTACTGCGAAGTGCAAACGCAGTGGGAATACTCTGCACTACCATTTGGGTTTTAAAAAGCGAGATATGCTTGTACGTGAGAGAAATTTTTTGGAAAGACACAAAAGGGACTGTTAACAGTGGGACGCCTCTGAAGAAAGATACTGGGGACTGGATGTGTGGGAGAGGAGAGGAGACTTATTTTTCATTGCATACCCTTTGTGTTCTTACAGAAAAATGTGGTTTTGTGTGTTTTTTTTCTTACTGTGTGCATGCATTATCTTTTTGATTAAAAAGAAAGTAGGGAGAGGGTTTGAACAGACACCTTCCCCACACCCCCAGGCTTCAGCTGGCTTCTCTGTCTACTTTCCCTTCCCGTCTGCAGCCGAGTCCTGCCGCACCGACCCGCCGGCTGTTGCAGCGCCTCTCCCTCCGCCCCAGTCCGTGCCCACCCCTCCTCCAGGCATCCATTACTGCCTCTTACAGGTACTTAAAACCTACCTTTTTGCCTTGAAATACAAATAACTCTAATCTAGAGAGGAGACTGAGCTTCACTGCACTTACACAACAGACAGAAATGGGCTGGCGCTGAGATGCTCGCTAAGTGTTTGCTGAGCCGAACTGAATCTGTGACTCGGTTGGTTACACCGATCAAGGTACCAATTGGCCGAGGTCAGACCCCAGATCCCACCCAGGTCCACTCTCTCTGCACCCAGAGAAGGGCTCCTTCTGGCGTGCAGCCCAAGCCCCTGCTCGGTCTGGGGTGGCTGTGAGTCACGAGGTGGGACCCAGGTGCCGAAGGCAGGAGGGTGAGTCAGGGCCTGGTGCCGGAGCCTCACCTGTCGCAGCGTGACTTCAGGGAGGGGCTGATCCTGGTATGGCCAGCAGGCCGGGCTCTGGAAAGGTTCCTGCTCCAGAGAGCGTCTATGTTGGGCTCCAAAAGCTCCATGATGACTTTTTTTTTAACATTAACCTGTTTGAGCCCTGGCTGGTGTAGCTCAGTGGATTGAGCGCGGGCCTGCAAAGCAAACAATTGCGGTTCAGTTCCCAGTCAGGGCACATGCCTGGGTTGCAGGCCAGTTCCCAGCAGGGGACGCACGAGAGGCAACCATACATTGATATTTCTCTCCCTCTCTCTTTCCCTTCCCCTCTAAAGATAAATAAATAAAATCTAAACAAAAAATAAAAAAAATATTAAAAAAAACATTAATCTGTTTGATTTTATTCCAAGAAATCCCTGATAGAAAATAAAAGATGGAGTCCTCTGTTAAGCATGACAGTGAACTGCCTGTGGTATGTGTCCAACGTTGGCCGAAAGACAACCTCAGGGGCATCTTCCAGGTGAAGTTAAAGCATGAGGTGTGGGTGATTTCAACGGACTATAGGGTGTCCTTTTTATTATTTATTGTATGTTACGCGTAACATAACATTTACTGTTGGAGCCCTTTTACCTGTACAGTTTTGTGGCAGTGAGTGCCGTCACACTGGTGTGCGACCCAGGATGAACGTTTTTCGTGGTGACGCCAGCACAGTTGTTCAAAGTCAGGGGGAGCCTGAGTGGGCGCGGCTGTGGGGAAGGGGAACCCGGCGCCCCTGGTGGTGGGAGTGCAGACTGGGGCAGCCACTGTGGAAAGCGGTGTGGAGAGAGCTCAAAAAGTTAAATACGGGCCTGCCTTTCGACCCAGCAATCCCACATCTGGGAATGTGGCGGAAGGAACCCAAAACACTAATTCGAAAGAACGTAAGCACCCTGTGTTCGTTGCAGCGTTATTGACAGTCACCAAGATATGGAAGCAGCCCGTGTGTCCACCAGTAGATAAATGGATAAAACAACTGCCGGACATTTATACAGTAGAAATGAAGAAACGAAGAAAGCTTTGCCCTCTTCGACAGTAGGAATGGACCTGGGTCATGCTCAGTGACATAAAGCCAGTCAGAGAAAAGACAAATGCCACGACTTCACTCATATGTGGCATCTGATGAACGAACTGAACTAACAAGCAAAATAGAGACAGACTCACAGACGGAGAGCAGGCTGACAGCTAGGGGTAGGGAGGGTAAGGGAATGGAGGGATTGCGCGAAAAGGAAAAAGGACTCATGGCCATGGGCAACGGTGTGGTGATTGTGGCGGCAGGGGGTGGTGTGAGGGGACTAAATGGTAAGGGGAAAAAATACAATTTAAAAAAAATAAAGGAAGCCTGGAAAATGCCTCTCGCTGGCCACTTCATTTCTGCCAAGGAGGGTGTCCCTGGTCAGATGTGGCCTCTGTTCTGCTCCCGTCCTTCAGACGCTAGCTCTGGAGCCTCCTGCCAGGTGGCTTCCTCCTCTGGCCTCTGAAGTCACGCACAGGCTTTGGCAGTCCAGAAGAACATGGGTAATGGTCATGGAAGCCTCTAGAAACAGACATGTAGCTAGTAGAGTGGTGATGTTTCTCCTACTGTTTCTTTTTTCTCTTCTCAAAAATTCACTAGCCTAGAGGAAGGAGAGAAGGTGTATCCCCTTGCCCAAGACCCCTTTTTCTTTCTTGAAGTCAATCCCACCCCCAGCGGTTCTCTGGCCCCAGCCGGTGTGTGATGCCCTGGGTGCCCTTCCCAAGACGGCGACCCGGCAGCTTGCCACGGGCTGCAACACTCCGTCCTCTCACCACGGGCCCTTCTTGTCTTTGCAAGGGTTGTGATGGTGAGGGAGCATTTGCCTGCCAGCACAGTGCTTCAAAGTTTGATGCGCCTTCCCCCAAAAAAGCATCTATAATCTTTGGCTGTATTAATAGAAGTGTCCAAATCTAGGACGGTGAGGGACCTGCTTCTCTCTCTGCTGAGTACCCACTGAGTCATCCTGTCTGTCGTCATCGTCCACCAATCCAGTCCATCGCCTGCACGTTGCTTAAATTCATCCCCTCCTCTCCATCTCCCCTGTCTCTACCACCCTAAACCGGGGTCCCTCATCTCT
>PVKM010044672.1:0-12164 GCA_004027735.1 Carollia perspicillata | reverse complement strand
AAAAAAAAAAAAAAAGAAAAGAAAATGCCCTGAATGGTAGTGGTTTGCAATCTCCACAGAGTAACTACTCCCTCCATGGCTATTTCAAGACACTGAGAGTTTAACAACCAGTTCTCACTGAATTCCTAAATATTTAACAGTCAGATCTGAGGAGCTGGTACCAGGGCCCCACTGACACTGACTGCCACGTCACGTGGGGACACCAGTTGTGAGGCTTGCGGAGTAGTCCAGGTGAGAGACTGGACAGGGCTGATGGTGACGGAGATGGAGAGCAGTGGGCAGACTGGAGAGCTATTTTAGGAGTCAAATTGGCAGGACGCAATCGTGGAGTAGAAAGTGGAGGGGCTGAGGGAGTGGGAGGAGTCGTGTGTTCACAAATACTTAGTGAATGCTTGCTGACCGGCCTGGCTGGGCTCAGGAAGCCCTCCCCCGTCCTCCTGGGTTCTTCCTCATCTGGAGACACCTGTAGAACTGCTTTAGGCGCTTAGGGGAGGATCTTTTAATCAGGGTTCAGGGTCAGAACATGAGCATTCTCTTGTCTGGTGGGTACCCCTCTGTTCAGAGCCTCTTGAAGGAAGCAACTGAGTTAGAGTGGTATCAACTTACTTAACTCCAGTCAGGTGTAATGATTATATGTAACATAATCATGCATGTTTCCCTAATATTCCAAGCACTTCATCTTATCTGCAAAAGAGAGACAATTTAAAAATATGTATTTATTTAGAGATTTTATTTCTTTTTAGAGAGAGAGGAGGAAGTGGGAAAGAGGTAGAGAAACATCAGTGTGTGGTTGCCTCTCACGTGGCCCTCACTGGGGACCTGGCCCGCAACCCAGGCATGTGTCCTGACTGGGAATTGAACTGGCAACCCTTTGGTTCGCAGCCCGAAAAGAGAGACTTTTTTTTTATCACAAGAGAAATTGCATGAAAGAGCCTAAGCATTGGTGTCCTCAGTCAGATAAGTGATGCCTAATGATAGACCCATCGTTCATTGAGGACCTGCTGCAAGCCAGCACTGGGCGAGGTTTACGGTACAAGCTTTATCTCCAGTCTGCACAGTAACACTAGGAAGAAGTGCTGTGCTCCTGTCTTTAATTCCATTTTATAGCTGAGGAAACGGAAACCATAGCAGAGAGGTTAAGGCACTTACTCTGAGGCTAAGCTAGTAAATGAAGGAGTCGGAATCTGAATCTAGAGCTCTTCAAATCTCAGCCTCATGCTTTCCCCACTGTGGTTTATCTGTGGTGGGGGAGTCCAGGGTGGGGGACACCCCTAGGACATTATCAGTTCTCCACAACCAATCTAAACCGTTTTAAAGCACTAAGGAGGAACCCCCCTTTCCGAGGATAAAATATGTCTTCCTATAGAACCCTAAAAGGCTATTTCTCAGTGAAGAAGGGCGGTGTATCCACGACCCCACCCCTGTTTCCCTGAGGTTCTTTATTCTTACCAAGCATGGGTCTTGGCAATCCTTGCTCCTTGGTACTCCATTAAATCTTCAGCCCAAGGGTCAGTACAGCCTAGACAGGTTGATAATTTCAGTAAGATCTTTGTTCAATACAAAGGAAGAAGAAAAGGAGATGAACCTGAGTGACCTCAGCCTGCAGCACCTTGTGGGGAAAAAGGAAAAAAAAAATGTATTACTCGCAGTCATACAGTGCTGGGTTCAAATCCTGCCTCTGTTATCGCCGGTGTCACAGCTTTGGCCCACAACTTCCACCATGGGTTTTGGGGATCCTAAGATATTGATACCCCCAGCTCTGGGCCAGACATGGGCAGCTGTTCCCTGGAAGGACCTGGAAAAGTTGCAGGATGCCTTGTAAATATATTCTCCATGTACTTGGATGTGAAAGTGTCTGGGAAGCACTGTCTTGGGTCCCAGAGGACGCTTGTCTGAGGCTTCAATGAGGTGGTATATACACTGGGCTGTTACATTCATATAAACAGGAAGGCGTTATTAATCATCCCTCTGTGAAGGAGTACTGCCTTCTACCTGGCCCCTCACTGGAGAAGACTAAGCTCACTTCAGCTTGTGTGTGTGTTTTGAAGTCTTAACCATTTTAGTCAGTCAGTTCACTAAGAATCTATTGAGCACTGACCTAAGCTCCATCACAGATCCATCAGGGAAAAATAAAGGACATGACCTTGTCCTTAAGGAGCTCCTACTCTAATCGAGGAGTGAAAATGAGCACTCAGGAACATATCAGGTGTGTCCATACGTGAGCACCGAATTGTGTGGAAATGACAACGGCTGTCATCCGTCAAGAGCGTCACCTGCCAGCAGGTCTAGGGGCTTTATCCACATTGCTCCTTGGCTGCTCAGAGGAGAGGGGAGGCTTCTTGAGGAAACGGCACTTGAGCAGGGTCTTGAAAGGAAGTAGACTTTCGGTAGTCCGACAGGAGAACAGAAGGCGGTTCAGATGGGTAGGGCCGCATCTACCCAGGGCGAGAGAAAGGAAACGACACCACTGTGATCTATGCAAAGCTCACGGTGTGTCAGGCACTCCATCTCACTTTTAACTGACAGCACCGAAAGGGGCAGAGTCACCTCTGTCACCTGGATAAAGGCCCAGAACCTTTAGTAATGGGCTCACTGTCACATTTACCAGGTGAAGGATGAGGGACTTACACTCTGACCTACTTCACGCCCAAGCCCCACGGGTGAGTCTGGAGGCCACTGTGTCCATTGGGTGTTTATACTGGATGAAGTGGCTTCGAGTCAGAGCCCTCTCAGTGTAGGCTGGTCAACACTTTGAGTCAGGGGTGAAGCTGCAGCCAGGCCCTGGACCTTTTGACTCTCAGGCCTGGGTTCTTGTCCCTAGGATCTCTCTGGGCCCAGCTTTGTATCTTCTTTCTTAAACATTCATTTTTGGAGGGCAGAGCCTGAGGAGGAAAGAGGAGGTTATTACTAATTGTCCCTTTATGCCACAGTGGCCTGCTGGATGATCACCATGGTAACAGGAGACCTGGCTTTCTGTGCCGAGCGTTTGAATGCACCTTTTTGGCGGCCTGTGAGTTTCCCCGGTCATTAAAAGAGGGCTACCTCTGGGAAGCTGCACCAGCCACCATATAAACTAACCTTCCAGATGACTTGTGCCGTGTGTCGCCACTGTCGATAGCCCTCAGAAGCCTGAGGAAGTGTGCCCCGCCTCCTGCCTCCTACGCTTTACAATACACTCACGTATACACACAAGTTTTATATTTTCATATACAAAAAGCAGAGAATCATAGAGACTCTTAATGACTTTCGTAATGAACTACATTCCCTGTAGATTACACTGTCGGCCCTTTTCTCCGCTTCTCAAAATACAGACTGATTTTAAATTTGGTCCCACATGTGGAGTCCACTTACTGGACTTTTGATAGTGAAATGGTTCAGGCCAAGTCCAGGATGCCATGGAACTGAGCTGAGACTAGGGGGCACCGGGCCAAATAAAAAGAGTCATCCCCATTGCCGTTAAGAGTTTCATTGCTGGTAAAGAACATACTCCCCAGGGTTCCATCACCAGTATTCATAGTCTGTTTCTATACTGTCTCACTGAATTTTGCTTTCTGGGGAAGGGCTGTTTTGAGCTACAGGAAGTCATTGTTTCGGTTTATGTTTCAAATGAAACATTACTCACAGGAAAACTGGAATGTCTTAGAATATTTACTACCAGTTCGCTGTGTAAGCATGCTTTGTATGCCTCCATCTGTGCAGGGCAGCCCCAGACCTTGGGAGGCAGGGTTTCCCCTACAACCGCGGCACTAAGCGGGACTGTCCACGAGTGGACAGTCAGATTTGGTCTCTATGCCCAGTTCTTCCAGTGTTCACATTACTAAATTTACTCTCTAGTTTGAGTTTGAACATCGAGGCCAGCCAGTATCAAATCTTCAATCTTTAACATCAGTCTTCAGTATAAAAATCTGTTCCTGGATTTCAGGCTGGGCCCAGTGCCAAGTGTGCTCGGTCCAGTGTGCGTGTTGAACAGAAGACTACAGTCATCTACAATTACCCAGTGGACAGGTAGACAGAGGACCTAAAACATTTCCTAAGTCACTTAATAAATCTGCCCTTTGGGTGTGATTGATCCTTTTTATGAAGGAAGCATACTCTTTGTGGTAGGTAGAATAATGGCCCCTGCCAAAGATGTCTACGTGCTAATTTCCTGAACCTGTGAATATGTGAAGTTACATGGCAAAGGAGAATTAAGATTGTAGATGAATTTAAAGTTGCTGATCCGTTGACTTCCGATGGAAAGATCATCCTGGAGTGGATGAGGCAGGCACGAGCGTCACTAAGTGGTGCAGTGTGACAAAGACTCAGTTAGGCATTGTTGGCTTGAGGATGGAGGGAGGGGCCCTCAGCCAAGAAACGCAGGCGTCTTCCCTCTGGGAGCTGGAAAAGGCGAGGAAACGCATTCTCCCCTGGAGCCTCCAGAAAGGAACATGGGCCTGCTGACATCTGGATTTTAGTCCAGTGAGGCCTGTGCTAGACTTCTGGCCTCCAGAACCTTAAGGAAATGAAGCTGTGTAAAGCCACTGAGTTTGTGGCAGTTAATTACAGCAGCCGCAGAAAACGAACACACCCTTCTGTGAATTTGAAGTTAAAACAGGTGCACATTTTAAAATATCTCGGTTTAGACTCTCAGAGTCATTCTGAGGTAACACACCATGGGGGTCTTCAGGTAAACTGCCGCCGATAAGCCTGCCCGTAGAGACACCATGTGCTGCGTGGACACTCTCCGCAGTGTTGCCTTGTTCACAGCTCAGCCCAGCAGCCTTCTCTCACTGGTGGAACTCTGCGTCCCGCAGTCTGGGTGGGTTCCTGGGGAGATCCCATCTGCCTGGAACGGGGCATCTATCACGCGTGTGAGAGGGACCCTTGGTGAAGTTACTAGAGAACTGGGCAAAATTGCGAGTCTGAACACTCATAGGAAGTGAAACTTGAAACCAATTTTTTTCTAAAGATTTTATTTATTTGTTTTTAGAGAGGGGGAAGGGAGGGAGAAAGAGAGGGAGAGAAACATGGATGGGCAGAGAAACATCAGTGTGTAGTTGCCTCTCGCATGCCCCTAACTGGGAACCTGGCCCACAACCCAGACATGTGCCTTGACCAGGAATCAAACTGGTGACCTTTTGATTCGCAGGCTGGTGCTCAGTCCACTGAGCCACACCAGCCAGGGCCTGAAAACAAATTCACATCAATTTAATATCAGACAGGAATTTGGAAGCGCATGATGTAGATGGTATAACATTTTGTGAGACGTAATTCTGTACATTGATTGAAGAAATGGTATTCTTTTGACATGTTTCCTAGGTGGACTTCTATCCAAGTTTATTAATTGGTTCAGTGGAAACAATTTGCAATTTTTGAACATCTTCAGAGAGAGGTTTGGAAATCTAGGCAAATATCAGGGATCTATTAGCAAAGTATGGGGACAATACTTACGGCAGAACCTGGTTATCGATGCCTACTGCTGCAGGCTACACCAAGGACTCTGTTGTCGCAAACGTAGGCATGGGGCGATAGCACGGGTAAGCCTTAGAAACATGCTAAGTGAAAGATACCATCACAAAAGACCACATAGCATATGATTCCATTAATATGAAATGTGCAGAACAGGCAAATCTGTAGAGACAGAAAGTAGATTGGTTGCCTAGGGCCGGAGGGCTCGGGGGTAAAAGGGGGAGTAACTGCTGATGGGTATGGGGTTTCTTTGGGGGATGATGAACATGTTCCAAAATCTATTGTGGTTTTGGTTGAACCACTCTGAATATACCCCAAACTATTAAATTGTATGCTTTAAATAGATGAATCGTATAGTATATGCATTATATCTCAGTAGAGCTGCTAAAGAAAAAGTAGGCCTGTGAGGGAACTGCATGATGGAGAGCTGAACCACAGCGATGTTGGGATGTGATAAAAGCAACTTCTGAGAGTATCTTAGCAGTGTTGTGAGTGTCTGTTTTCTGGCTCTGGAGCTGTAGGGGTCAGAGATGCTTCTGCCCTGTGTCTGAAGCTTAGAGTTTTTGACTGTCAGTTTTAGGGACTGGTTTATTGAGCAACGATTCAGTGTTCTTATTAGACAACTTCTGCTTGTGTCTGGAGACATCCATTCTTCCCTTCCTTCCTGGGCAGGCCCTTGTTCCTGCAGGAATCACGGCTAGTTGAGTGAACGCGTGGCCGTGATGCAGTTCTGCTGCCAGAAGGGCAGCCACATGCGCACTGGGCGGCTTGCCACAACCCTCGATGCGTTTAAGTCCCATTCAGTTCCATTTGGTGCTACACTTACAAGGCTTATGATTGTTTTCAGTATGCATTTTCTTTTTTTTATTTTAAAAAATATATTGTATTGATCATGCTATTACAGTTGCCCCATCTTTTGCCCCTTTATTCCTTTCTGCCCTGGACCCCCCTTCCCACCAGCATTCGCCCCCTGTAGCTCATGTCCGTGTGTTGTACATATAAGCTCTTTGGCTTCCCCATTTCCTGTACTATTCTAGACCTCGCGTTGTCTACTTTGTAGACCATTTATGCTTCTTATTCCCTGTACCTTCCCCCGACAATTCTCCCTTTCCCCATCCCCACTGGTAACCCTCCATGTGATCTCCATTTCTGTGATTCTGTTCCCGTTCTAGTTGTTTGCTTAGTTTGTTTTTGTTTTTTAGGTTCAGTTGTTGTGATGAGTTTGTTGTCATTTGACTGTTCATATTTTTATCTTTTCTTTTTCTTAGAGAAGTTCCTTTAACATTTCTTATAATAAGAGCTTGGTGATGAGCTCCTTTAACTTGACCTTACCTGGGTATGCATTTTTATAAAATGAAAAAGTGGTGTGATGGGACCTCTAGGATATGCTTCGAGTGGGCAACAGTGTGGTTTTGGTTTGGTCCTGAAATCTTCCCCACTGGTGGGTACTGTGCCGTCCCGCAGGCTGTGGCCCTTCCCTCGGTGCATGCTGAGCACGGGCTGTTGGGGAGGTTCTTGCTGCAGGTGTCGGAACACACAGGGTATTGGTATAGCTTGTCCACTGATGGCAGGACCAGCCCCCAGGCCGGTGGCCACCAAAGCCACAGCCAGGGGCAGCTGCTGTCCCTCGCCAATCCTGAAGGCCCCCACGGAGGTAGAAGCAGCATAGTGATGATCCCCCCTTGTGATGGCCAAAGTGGCCGCTGTCCCTGCTGCTGCCAATGCTGCAGCCTCAGGCCCTCCACTTTTATTTACTCTGTCGCCGGGCTCCTTGGTGTCGGCTAGAGCACTAAGGAAAGGGGAAGGGTTAATCCTCAGGACTCAGGCAGTCAGTTAATTATTCACACAAATTTTATTGATTGCCTTCTCTTCCATTCACAAAAAATCCCTCAACTGAGGGCCTTATGCTAGTTACTTGAATGGAGGTTAAGGTGCATGAGGATAGACAAGCTTATAATTTAACAAAGAAAAGAGAAGATAGATAACCCCATGACGCTATGGAAGATAAGTCTTTGGTAGGTATGAACAGTGTAGAGGTCAGCTGTTTAGGGAGAAGGGCAAGAGCCCCGTGCAGTAGGAAGACTTCAGTGCCTGTGTGCCTGTGAGAGCATAGACTAGAAGAGCATGGGGACGGGACAGGTGGCGTAACCTAGCTGCAGGGACGGATGCCTGGGGCGGAATCGTGGGAGAATGACTGGGAAGGCAGGTTGGAGCCAGGCTGTGGAGGACTGTAACTGCCAGGAGTGTTATTAGGCACCTGCTCAGGGCTGGACACTACTAGGGGTCAGCTTCATGACGGCCCTGAAAGCTGGGCATGCATATTCCCATTTCAGAGGTGAGGAAACTGACTCAGGCCGAGTGGTCTGCCCAAGGTCACAGAGCTCGTAAATGGCTGAGCTGGAATTTGAATTGGCTTGTCTTCCACCTACTCTACTAGGCTTACATTCTCTCTGGAGAGATAAAACTCCCTCCAGAGAGAGAAACATGAGAAGGGAGAGAAACGCGAAACATGAAGATGTGGCATTAACTTTAGGGTGAACCCCATGGAAGTGCCAGTTTTGTGGGTCAGAACGGTCAAGATGGCGCTGTCATATGGTTCAGCCAGGTACGACAGCAGTTGGGGTTTGGAGGAATGAGGAAGCTCTTGAGCAGGCATGGTCAGCAGAGATTTCGAGGCACAGGTGGAAACGGTGCAAGGCCTTGATCTAGACCCTGGGTGGATGGAAATAAGGGGAGAGACAGGCAGGGTGAGAGGTGGGGAGGGTAAGACTAGCCTGATGGGCTGGCAGGTGACGTGGAATGTCTCTCAGTGGGTGCATATGCGGGCCTCTGGAGCCGTGACCCATGCTTTGGGCCCCAGGGCGACAGTTTCAGATTTGACCGACGGGTGTCTCTGCGTTTGGTCACTGGCTGTGCCGATGCTTCCCCTGTGTGCTCTCACCGTAGGAAACAGGTGAGCAGATTGCTATCAAGCAGTGCCGGCAGGAGCTCAGCCCCCGGAATCGAGAGCGGTGGTGTCTGGAGATCCAGATCATGAGAAGGTGAGGGCTTGGTGCACCGGACACTGAGCCATTTGACAGAGCCACCCCTGGGGCAGGTTTGGGGGGGACAAGGGCGCTGCTGGAGTTGAGGGGCTGTGAGACATTGAAATGAAATCTGGAGGGAGTCCCACCTGCTCCCTCCTGCTGCTCATCTCAGTCCCACCTTCTGCGTGTCTCGGCCCTTGGTCAGGGTACCAGCCAGACTGTCCGGTAGGTGACTTCTGAGCCACAGTGGTTGGTGTCCAACACCGGGCTTTGTCAAGGGCTATGGTCACTTTCTTTTGTTGTATTAAGGAACTTTATTTTTATTTATTTATTTATATTACTTTACTTTTAAAGATTTTATTTCATTTATTTTTAGAGAGAGGGGAAGGGCGAGAGAAAGAGGGAGAGAGAAACATTGATGTGTGAGAGAAACGTTGATTGGTTGCCTCTCACACGCCTCCAGCCAGCTACCTGGCCTGCAACCCAGGCATGTGCCCTGACTGGGAATCGAACCAGAGACCTTTTGGTTTGTGGGACAACGCTCAACCCACTGAGCCACACCAGTCAGGGCTGTACTAAGGAACTTTAAACAGCTATCCGAGTGAATTTTCCTTGGTCAACGGAAATCCTTTTTCCCCTGCATTTCCATTTCCAAGGTGGCATGTGACGTTCCACTGCGGGGAACCTATTGCTGGTATTTATTCCTCCGTGTGGAGACAGAGCCTGTCAGTCCCTAGATGGGTGCTGTCCTCCCCGCAGCTTTCCTTGTCAGCTTGGAAGACCTCAGGCAGTCGCTGCCTCCTTGAACCTCTTAAAAGGGGGAGGAGGCGTCACCTTGTCTGCGTGCACACACGCACATGCGCGCACACACACAAACACGCTCACTATCTCCACTCAAATGGCATGAGATTGGAAGTCCCTCTGCTTTCTCTGCTTTAGAAGCAGTTTCCAAGTCCAACGAGGACTTGATATGGGGTACTCAAAATAAAATTAAGTTATACTTGCTGCTCCGGCAGCGTCCTTGGGTTCATGGTGCTAAAAGGAGAGCTGGGTGGATGCTAACTGACCTGGCACTGTGGCGAGCTGCTGGTTTCTGACCTCTGTCTTCCTACTGACTCCGGAGGGCCCTTGGCTATTCCAGGCCTTTGTTGTAAGGTGGGCTTTGCTGACACGTGGACAGAGTGAGGAATGGGTTTGAGCCACAGCTTGGGTTCCTCCTTCATTGATTTCTCCTCCTTCTAGGCTCAACCACCCCAATGTGGTGGCCGCCCGGGATGTCCCTGAGGGAATGCAGAACTTGGCTCCCAATGACTTGCCCCTGCTGGCCATGGAGTACTGCCAAGGAGGAGATCTCCGAAAGGTGAGGCTCCCAGGCGGGGCGCGGCCTGGCTGGGGGCAGGCAGTGGGGAGGCCTTCCACCGCTTTCGTCACCAGGAAGCCCAGGGAGCCATGGTGACTTCAGCGGATTGCTTTTCCTCCCTCAGTCCCCCGTCCATGCCCAGTGTGGGTGTGAATCAAGAGACTGAATCAGAAGCTCTTACGAGAAAGTCAGGGAAGGGCTCGCTGTACGTTCTGCACAGTGATTACTAAAAGGACAAGGAAACAATCCCCAGGTCTTGAGTACAGGGAAAGACTGGATACATTCCAAAACAAACTTGTCCTCCCGCGCACGTCAGGGCCACTGCAGCCTTTCGTGTCAGCGTCACTGCTGTCCTTATTAGGAGGGACTCTCTCCCATAGATGTGGCGCCTGCAGGGTCACAGTGTACAGCAGGAAGGGGGCTGGCTTCGTAACCAGGGAACCCAGCTAGCGTTCCAGAGCCACCACTGACTCACCTTCTGGGCTCTGCTTTCTTCCTTCTCAGCACATTAACTTCTCTTTACTAGCATGGGCGCTCCAGGGTGGTGACGGCAGCCCTCCCTCACCTCGGGGACAGCTGTGTGTGTCCACCCCCCTGACGTTCTCTAAAACAGCATCACACAACCTGCTCTTACTCATTGCCTCGTGGAAAACACAACAACCCCATGACGCTGGTAAAGCTGGTAGGATTCTCATGTAAGGGGTGAATATCATGGCCCAGAGAGGTTAAGTGGTTTCCAAGCCTCACACAGCTGCAGTGGCAGAGCTTGGGCCACAGCCAGTGTGAACCCAGCTGCAGGCCACCTCTCCATCTGTGAAACCGACTAATGCCATATAGCATGGGGAAAATTAAAAGCTCTGGACAAAAGAGTAATTTTTGCATCCTGGCCGGGTGGCTTAGTTGGTTGGAACATAGTCCTGAACACCGAAAGGTTGCAGGTTCGATCTTTGGTCAGGGCACACCCCTAGATTGTGGGTTTGATCCCTGGTCGGGGCATGTACGGGAGGTAGCGATCAATGTTTCTCTCTCACATTGATGTTCCTCTCTCTCTCTCCCCAACCCCCTTTTTCTCTCTAAAATCAATGAACATATCTTTGGGTGAGGACTGGGAAAAAAAGAGTTGTTTTTGTGTTGGAAAAAAGTTTCTGTGTCAGGGCACATCTCCTTAAGCTCTTCACTCTAGAAGAAGGCCCATGATATTGGGGCGGGCGGGAGGCACCCAGGCATTTCTGCTGTGTTTTCACAGCAGTTTCCTGGACCCAGCACATGCGCTGTTCTCATTACTCTTCCGGCCCCTTCCACCTTCTTTTTGACGAGGAAGCTTTCCGAGAGGGTTGATCCGCCGCGGTAGCTTTCTCCTGCCGCGGGAGGTGGGCGCATCCTGGGAGTGTCACGGCCGGATGTGAACACAGTCGCTGGCATGGCCATAGGCAGGGCGCTGATAACAGACGAGAAATGGGGAACATGACAAAGCTTCAGTCTTCTCTATTTTCCTAACCTTGGACAATCATCTGATTACTAACTCTAGTTATTTAAGGAGATAAAACTGTGTCGTAATTGAACAGATGGTTCTCAGAGGGCAGAGTGGGGGGTGGGTGGGATGTGACCAGATTATGGGGAGCCCTAAAACTGGGCAGAGGACTTCAGACTTGATCTCACAGGCGACAAAGAGCCAGTCAGTCAGGGAAGAAGATACGCGCTTCAGCACGACAGCCCTGGCGTGGGTGCAGGATGAGCTGGGGAAGTAGGAAGTGATAGCACCCTAAGGGGCCCCTTCCATGGTGTTCCATGGGGCGAGGTTGGAGGGGACTGGAGGAGGGTGCTGAGGCCCAGAGCGATGGGGTTATCTTGGTCTCCAGACTAGGTAGTCTATCTTTGCCTTCTCTGAAAAGTTCAAAATCTATACCCTGGTCACAGAGAGACAAGCTTGGCCAGCACACAAGCAAATGTAAAAGCCAAACCAGACTGAAAGAGTGAAGTCCGTATGCCTGGCCCACGAAAGAGGCTCTTGGACATTCTTGGTTATAAATGTTTGTTAATAACTGTAAACCTCAGTTGGGAAGTGTTTTCTCCATTGTCTTCATTTGAGGCCAATTTCCAACAGTATATTGAGCCCCTCGGTAAGCTGAGAGGGCCAGGAGGGCCAAAGGGTTAAGTGTTTAGGCTTGAGCCTCAGAGACACATGGCCTCCAATAAGAATACCAGCTCTGGAATGACCCCCTCCAAGCTCAGGTTCCTCAGCTATGAAATGGAAATTCCAACAGCACTTACCTCCATGGCAGTGAGGAGGATGAAATGAGACATTGCAGGTAAAGCCTTACCTAGCTAAT
>PVKM010044670.1:0-12165 GCA_004027735.1 Carollia perspicillata | reverse complement strand
CTTCTAGAATTCTCTCCTTCATTTTAATCTTGGCTAATGTAACTATGATGTGCCTTGGTGTGTTCCTCCTTGGATCCAACTTCTTTGGGACTCTCTGAACTTCCTGGACTTCCTGGAAGTCTATTTCCTTTGCCAGATTGGGGAAGTTCTCCTTTACTATTTGTTCAAATAAGTTTTCCACTTGTTGCTCTTCCTCTTCCCCTTCTGGTACTCCTATAATTCGGATGATGGAACGTTTAAAGATGTCCTGGAAGTTCCTAAGCCTCTCCTCATTTTTTTGAATTCTTGTTTCTTCATTCTTTTCTGTTGGGTTGTTTGTTTCTTCCTTCTGCTCCACTCCATTGATTTGAGTCCCAGTTTTCTTCTCATCACTACTGGTTTCCTGTGCATTTTCTATCATTTCACTTATGAACACCTTCATTTTTTCATCTAATTTGTGACCAAAATCAACCAATTCTGTAAGCATCCTGATTAGCAGTGCTTTGAACTGTGCATCTGTTAGGTCGTCTATCTCTTGCTTGCTTAAAAGTATTGGCTCTGGGACTCTGAGCTTTTCTTCTGTTTGAGTCATTTTTGGTCAGATGGCACCTGTTGCATAGAGGGGCAGAGCTGTAGGTGTTCACCAGGGCGGGGCAGCCTAGTCGCCAAGTTGTGACGCTGTCTGTGGGGGCGGGGTCAGAGAGGGAACAATGGCGCCTGTTCCATGCTCTCTCGAATTTGCGTCCCCTCTGCTGCCTCCCACAAGCAAACTGGGCCCCCCAGGTGCTGGTTCCCAGGTGGGAGGGCCTATGCACACTCCGGGACCTTGCTGGTCTTCCCAGCAACCTCCTGTGAGGCTGGGAGCCTCTCCCGGCACCTTTTCAATTGGAGTTTTTAGGCTTTATTTCCCGTCGCTGGGGCCCTACGCTGTGCGGTCCATCTCACTGCCCGCTCTTGACTAGTTTATCTGCACGCGAACGTGTGTCCACGGTTGGCCAACTGCCATGTGTGCCTTGCGTGCTCTGCTTGTCTCCTCCCCGCATCTGGGGTCTGCAAGCTCTATGCTACCTACGCCACCTGACACTACCTATGCTGCCCGGCGCTCCCAAGCCCAGCAGCCACCACATTTTCCTGCCGCTTTCCCTCTCCACCGCCTGCCAACTCCGCCCCTCTTACCGGTCTGGTCGAATGGTTGTCGACTTCCGTAGTTCAATTTTCTGTGTTCTGGTTGTGTTATTGTTTATAAATATTTGTTGTCCTTAATCTTGGTTGTGAGAGAAGGTACGGTGTTTCCACCTACGCCTCCATCTTGGCCGGAAGTCTCTGTTTACATCATTCTTGTTAGTGTTCTATTGGCCAAAGCAAGTTAAAGGACCAAGCTCAACTTCACAGAGTGAAGAATTATATTTGTGCCTTGAGTAGGGGTAGGGAGCAGGCAGTTGAGCAGAGTGTGAATATTTGCTGAGTAAGAAATATACTCTAGCTTTGACCAGTGTAGTTCAGTTGATTTGGTGCTGTTCTGCAGAGTCAAAGGTCGCCGGTTTGATTCCTGGCTCAGCACTCATGCCAGATCTCTAATCCATCTGCCTGGAATGGTATAGGTGAAGCCCTTACTGAGTCTATACCGGATGAGCTTGGGAAGCTTCTGTCTTTAGGAGCTCAGGAAATATAGCAGCCTCCCATTGTCTTTGAGGCTCATGGACTTGGACATCAGGCAGATCAAACTCAAATTATGACTCTGCTGTCTTACCCATTGTCTGTGAGCTACTTAAGCTCTATGTCTCAGTGCCTCCATGCTTAAAACAGAGATAATATCCACCTATTTCACAGAATTGTTATCAAAATGAAAGCAGATCCTGAAAAAGAGCTCCATAAATGTTTACCACAGTTGGTCACCATAGTTGGCTACCATAATTGGAGCAGGCAATGGCATGTCACGCTAACTAGAATGTAAACTGTCACATTCTAACTGAGCACACCTCTATAGAGAACCATGGATGCATATACTCAAATTCTGTTTCTTGGAATATAGCCCAAAGAAATAATGAAAGAAAGGAGCAAAATTTTAGCTACAGCATAGTCATTGTAGTGTTGTTTTACCAATGGAAATTTTAGAAATCATCTATTGATTAACAAAAGGAGTGAAGAGCTGTGGAAACATGCTATCCACTACTGTGCAGTCATTAAAAATCATGGTTTGTGTCAGCATTAATGGACCCAGGAAGATGGCCACCCAAGATTTTTCAACAATAAAGTTAAGTAACAAAATGATATGTCAAAATTTACCCCTATTTTTGTTTTAAAAATGTATGTATTTATATGACTAGCCAGCCAGTTTGCTAGCTATTTAAAGTAGTTTTCTTTGCATGGTAAGAATATAAAAATTTCCCTTTTCTTCCTTCTTCCTCTTCTTTCCTTCCTCCCTCCTTTTTCATATTATTTTAGTATCTTTTCATTATTTTTTCTCAATTAAGAATGTGATAAATAAGTTACTGAAAAATTTGTGTTTCCACCCCTTTCCTCCCTCCTGAGTGCACACAAACCTGCACATGGCGGAGGGGAATCTTGGTCAGGCTTGACTTTTGTTGTCTTGGAAACTCCGCACGCGAGTCCCTGTGGGAAGCAGTAGACAGATGGGCAAACTTCAAGAGAGTTATGAGGTCACAGGAAAAAAATTCAGCAGAGCAGGTCCTGACACAGCCTAAAGATGACTCATGTTTGGTGGCTCCCTTCCTCCCCTTGCCCAGGCTCTCTCCCCTGTACTGTAACCCCCATCGGAGGGGTTGCACTAAATTGTTTGGAAAGCAATCTGATTGACTGCTCCCCAGGAGAAAGGAACTGACAACCACATTATAATCTTTTTAAGGGGAGGCATACTTTCCTAAGTTACCACGGACACCAAAAGTCCTTTAAATCAATGTGGAATTAAATTACCTCCCATAAGAGGGCCATTTATTTCAGGATTACTTGAATCCTGAAATAAATTCTCCTACAGAGATGCTGGTGGCCAAGGGAACATTTTCTAAACAAGGCTCCCTCTGAAAGGCTGGACACCTGCCATGACTGCATTGTCCTCCCCCACACTTGCCACGTTCCTCCATGTCACAGCACTGCCATGTGCCTTCTCCGGAGTTCTGCCAGGGAACCAGGACCGTTAGCCATGGGAGGATGTATGGTAAAGGAGTGGCAATGGAGAGGAAGAAGTGCCGAGAGCCACACACAAGAGACCTCCAGGTGTGCGTATAATCAGCCATGAGGAATTTTATTTCTTTCTGCTAATGACTACTTTTGTGTCATTCCAGGAGATTGCTAGACACACCCAGTATGGTCAGCCTGGAGTAAACACAGGGGCTGGAGCAGCTCTTAGGAGGGCAACCTACCCTGCAGAAGAGTTGGGATGGGGGAAGGGTTGGGGAGAGGATCAAGGCAGACTTCCTGGAGGCTCTGAAATTTGAACAAGAATGACAGTGAGAAGGACAGCAAGACATGCCCAACTCCAGGAGTTACACCATCCAAGTCAGGAAAACCTGGACAGCCTGAGGGATGTGCAAAAGTCTTTGGCCCAAAGGGTCGGGAGCTTACCAGCTGAAGGCAGGATACATAATCAAGGCATATTTTTGACTGCAGAGCTAGCGGACTCGAGAAGCCTAAATGAGGTGAGGCAAGATGTGTCAGTATGACCGCCAGTCCAGAGAAACCCTCAAATCTAGCAGCAGCACTTGCAATTATTCGTGGTGTGATATCATCACCTTGAATATAAATGAATGTAGTCTTTCGATAGATGATTTTGTAATACTGATAAGAATGTTCAATCCACATACCCTCTGATATTGTAGTTCCACTTACAGGAATCTCCTACCCAAATGCCCCCCACCTGTTGTAGCTGAGAAAAACAAAACAACCTAGGTGTCTATCCGTAGGTGACTGATGATCAGCATCCTTCTGTGAAATACTCTGTAGCCATTAAGAAGAATAAGCTATGTCTCTAGCTCTGATGAGGAAGTTGTCCATGATATATGCCAGAATTTTTTAAAAGCAGATTGCAAAACATTATGTACACTATTATCCTAATTTTGCATTAAAATTATTGAAGTAATATAGATTGTGAGCAACACATTGTTTTCAGCATAATATATAGGTCACATATTTCTCTTGTTCACTAAAGAAGATAGATGACCAGATAAAACAATAGTAGAAGAATCGGGAATACTAAATTTTATTACTAGAAGTCTCCCTAGAGATCAGAAAACCCACCCCTGTTTAACAGACCAGGAAATAAGAACCATGGAGGCTAACATTTTCCACTCTACAAATGTTTAGGGCACTAACCATAAGGCAGACACTTGCTTGGTGCTGGGATATAAAAGTAAGCAGAACGTGGTACATGTACTCAAGGGCTCATTGACAGGTTAATGGGTGATAGTGCATGTTCAAGCTTCAAAGTGCACCTAATACAGGGTTGATAGTGATTCCCAGAGAAGGTCATGTGTGAACTGACCTGAGGAGCATGAGCAAAAGTCAGGAAGACCAGAAGGTCACAGAATAGTGTTCCAGGAAGGCCAAAGTTGGGGAAAGCATAGTGCATATAGTTAACCAAAAGAGTTGGAGGATGCCCTGGCTGGTGTGTCTCAGTGCATTGAGCACTGGCCTGCAAACCAAAGGGTTGCCAGTTCAATTCTCAGTCAGGACACACGCCTGGGTTGCTACTCCCGTAGGGGGCCTGTGAAAGGCAACCACATATTGATGTTTCTCTCCCTCTCTTTCTCCCTCTCTTCCCCTCTCTCTAAAAATAAATAAATAAAATCTTTTTAAAAAAAGAGTTGGAGGACAAGGGAATTCTGGTCCTGGGTTAAAGGCAATAGTCTCCTGTCCCCCAGTTCAGTGCTATTATTAAAATACTACCTGTCTCTCTAGGTCTATAGACCAGTATGAGATGATTCAGCACATATATCAATTAAGAGTCTCATCTTCTCAAGTCTTGAATCTGTCTCCAGCTCATGCCACTGGCATCTGGGTGCCCGATGCTGTCACTTCTGTGTTTACAGGCTCACCAGGAGCAGTCCTCACTCACCTTCCCTGCTGGGCAGTCTGGCATGTGCTCAGTGGAGTAAACATGAAGAGGTTGCTGATGTCCTGCTGTATGTCAAAAAAAAATGGGTGGACAACATCTCACTAATGTTTTAATTTTTTAATTGAGTAGTTTGGGGTGACATTATTACCAGATGGGGTCTGGCCCTAGAATGGGTCAGCCCTGGGCCAGCCAGTAGTTTGTGGGTTCTTAACTTCATGTAGGAAGGATTTCACAACATGAGTCTAGGTGATTTTGAGAATACATTTATTTAAGCTGGGGACACTAAAATTCAGGAAGTGCTCAAGATAGGAGAAGTAACAGGAGAGAGCCTAGGCGGGGCTGCTTTTAGCTCACTGGAAAGTCAGAGAAAAAAGGGAGCCTCGGAGAAAGGTTCAGGGGTTAGCCGGAAATGAGCTTCTGCCACCTGCTGGTCCCTGGGTTGCAAGTCTCATGGGGACCTTTAGAGTTTAGGGGGAAAAAGAGCAGAGATAGATACAAGGTGTGGGTGTGCTCTAGAAAGAGCACTGTGAGTCCTGTGTCTTGAGGTTTTCTATCTTTCTCTGGCCACTAGAAATCCCAGGGGAGGTCTCAGGGGCGGGTCTTAACAGAACACGCATTAGCTTTCCAGGTGTGTCCTTTATTATGTTGATTAATCAAAATGTGGGTATTGAAGGGTCAGGGTTATTTTCTGGTTAGTTTTATTTTTAGGGAATGTCATCATAGAGGGACCAGACAGAGGACAGTCTGCCCTAGGACAGTCTGGAATTTGTAAACCATTCGCTCCTAAGTGTCCTTGCTTAGGGAAGATAAAACCTTGTGATTCATTAGCTGGATGTAAATTGTTCAAATTGTTTGGCCTTGTTTGATTATTTTGTCTGTTTTTCTTATTCTGTTACAGGAAATGGAAATGACCAGACACCGGAGGGGTTAAGAGCACGATCCTTTATTCACGCGTGGTCCCAGAGGAGTCCATCTCCAAATTCTGGGCCCTGAACAAAGGAGTTACAGGGCTTATATACTTTATCTTTACGTGGCTACGTGGCAGAAGCGAGATACAGAAGTGGAATGCAGAGGAATACAGGGGTTAATTCAGATTTCTTCATTTGGTTAGTCAGCACTTTATGTTTTGAGTGGAGTGGGCCGGACCATTAGCACCTTATCTCCTGGCTGGCTCATTGGCTGGCCTTGCTGTTTACACTAGGGGAGGGGGACCTTGTGCTCTGGCCTTGCCGCTTGAACTGGGGGAAGGGGGACCCTGTGCTAAGGCCTACTGGGTTTAAGTCATTTCCCTATATCAATTCCACTTGTCGAGAAAATTCCCTAGCTTCTTACTATCCTGCCTCAACATTGGTTGATAAAATTATAATGTTTCAGGCATACAATTCTATAGTACATAATCTGTATATTGTATTGTGTGGTCACCACCACAAGTCAAGTCTCCTCCCGTCACCATTCATCCCCCTTTACCCTCTTTTACCTCCCCCCATCCCCTTTCCTCTGGTAATCACCATACTGATGTCTGTGTCTATGCGATGTCTATGAGGTTTTCTTCCTTTCTTTGGTTTTTTTTTTTTGCTTCATCCCATCACCTTTTGCTCACTAACTGTTTAATTTATTGATTTTAGAGAGAAGGAGGAAGAGAGAAAGAAAGAAACGTCAATTTGTCGTCTCACTTATTTATGCATTCATTGGTTGATTCTTGACTGGGGATCAAACCCGCAACCTTGGAGTATCAGGATGATGCTCTAACCAACTGAGCTACCCAGCCAGGGCTTTTTTATCACTAATTTTTGATGAAGGTTTCCTGAATAATCTTTGACTGTATGGATGCCAATCCAGGTTTCATGTGTTCTAGTTGATTTTCAGTAGACCACACCTGGATGGTGATATGCTCCTGGAGCCCCTATGGAGGACTGGACTTCAAAGGTGGCATCCTGAGGAATGTCAAGAGGATTGTTGGGATCTGTCAGGGTGATCTTTGAGTGCTTCTTCATGGCTTATTCAATCTGAAAATTACTCCATCCTTACAGAGGAAAATCCACTCAAATAATCTCTTGCTAGGGATGACTAGCTCCTTGAAGGTTGAGTGGGTGGTGGGAGAGTGGGGCGCAGCTGTGAGGGGAGGGCAATGGGATGTATACCAAAACTTTCACTAAACATCTATGGAGAATTCTGGTTATATCCTAGACTAGGGGTGTAAAGAACTTTTACTTTCTCCATTACAGATGTTAGATCTCTGCAATGTTTGGCTTTTTCACAGTGTATACCTATTTTAGAAGTAGGCAAAAAGGCAATTTTTAAGTATATTTTATTGATTATGCTATTACAATTGTCCCATTTTTCTCTCTCCTTTATCCCCCTCCACCCTGCATTCCCCCCCTCCAACACCTCCCCCACCTTAGTTCATGTCCATGGGTCATACATATATAAGTTCCTTGGCTTCTCCATTTCCTATACTACTCTTTTTTTAAAGATTTTATTTATTTATTTTTATAGAGGGAAAGGGAGGGAGAAAGAGAGGGAGAGAAACATCAATGTGTGGCCCCCACTGGGGACCTGGCCGGCAACCCAGGCATGTGCCCTGACTGGGAATCAGACCAGCAACCATTTGGTTCTCAGGCTTCTGCTCAACCCACTGAGCCACACCAGCCAGACCTCCTATACTATTCTTAACCTCTACCTGTCCATTTTGTGCCTACTAAGTACACTTCTTATTCCCTGTACCTTTTCCCCCCTCCATCTCCACACTGATAACCCTCCATGTGATCTCCATTTCTGCGATTCTGTTCCTGTTCTAGTTGTTTGCTTAGTTTGTTTTTAGGTTCAGTTCTTGATAGTTGTGAGTTTGTTGTTATTTTACTGTTCTTTGTTTTGGTCTTCTTCTTTTTCTTAGATAAGTCCCTTTAACATTTCATGTAATACTGGGTTGACAGTGATGAACTCCTTTAACTTTACCTTATCTGGAAAGCACTTTTTCTGCCCTTCTATTCTAAATGAAAGCTTTGCCGGATAGAGTAATCTAGGTTGTAGGTTCCTGCCTTTCATGACTTTGAATACATCTTTCCAGCCCCTTCTTGCCTATAAGATTTCTTTTGAGAAATCAGCTGATGGTCTTATTGGAACTCCTTTGTAGGTAACTGTCTCCTTTTCTCCTTATCTTTAATCTTGGGACATTTAACTGTGCAGGGAAATGTGCTCCAGGCTGCCTTTGCAGAGGCGATGTAGGAGAGAGGGACGTGGTGGGCAGGAGAGACACGAAGAAGAAGGGGAAATGGATTGTAAGAGGAGGCTTTGGGGCAGGATGAACATGAACACACTTGCATTTTAAGATTTCCCTAGGCAGAATGGATGAGGGGAGACAATTTAGTAGGCTATTATTCAGTCCTCTTAGTGGGTATATTGCAATACATCCCAGAAAAATCCACAGGGGCCACAAGGGAGCATGCATGGGGTGTTCATTGTCAGAAGCCCATCATCACGGGTCTGAATAACTAAAATGTTATGAAATATTGCACAGTTGTTCCAAGAAACAGACTAAGTATACACACAGCAACAAGGACAGGTTTTAAAAGCATGGTGCTAAGTGGAAAGAATAAGAAATAGAGTGAGGTTCATAGCACAATACCACTTAGGTACATTAAAAATACATGCTCACTAAACAACACACACGTTTTCCAAAGACACTCCCACATACCACTGGGGAAACTGGCAGGAGTAGAAAAAAAGAGATAAAAGACCATAAACATATAAATCAAGAGAGAAGCCATTGCAGAACCCAATGATGATAGTGTGCCATAAAGTGAGAAATGACCCTTAGCCAGGTGGCCCAGTTGGTTGGAGCGTTGTCCCTTACACCAAAATGTTGCAGGTTTGATTCCCTACCTGGTCAGGGCACATACCTAGGACCTAGGCTTGATCCCCGGTTTGTGCGCATATGGGAGACAACCAATTGATCTCTCTCTCTCTTTCTGTCAAATAAATATACTCAGGTGAAGGTCTCTTTAAAAGTGAGTAACTCAACCTCTGCATCCAGGATTTTAAAAAATAAAAAGATTCTGCACTTCTTCTGCCAAGAGCGAAGGCACCTTGTCCTAGGGTGGATGTGGCAGAGATGAGAAGCAGATCTGCTGTGGTATACAAATGAATACATGTAATGCGTTTCAGCAGTGCCCGATACGTACACAGTAAGTGCTCAAGAAACTCAGGTTGTTCTTATTTTTGTATTGCAGACACTTAGTGATTAATTGAATATGTAAGGGGAGGGAAAGGGTGTTTTCAAGGATTAACTCTCAGGTACTGGATTGGGCCATTGATGCCAAGTGGGAGGTGAGAAAATGAGAAGTGAGGACCCACAATTCTTTTTGAGGAATTTGGATGTGAAGGTGAAGACAGAGCTATCCCTTACATATGGACAATACTCTAAACCACTTTTTAAAAACTAATCAAGTAGCACTCGCTTTGGCAGCACGCATACTAAAATTGGAATGATACAGAGAAGATTAGCACGGCCCCTGCACAAGGATGACACGCAAATTCGTGGAGCTTCCATATTTTTAATAGAACCAGAGGCGTGGAAACAAGGAACAGACTGACAAGGACCAGAGGGGAGGGGGAAGGGAGTAAGGCAGGAAAGAAGAAGGAGGGCCTAGTTAAAGAACAAGTATACGTGCCCCACGGATGTGGACAATAGGGTGGGGATTGACTGTGGGAGCAGGCGTGGAAGGGGTGGGCAGGGCAGGGCAGAGCAACCAGGGAAAATTGGGGCAACTTTAATAGATCAACAATTAAATGAATAAATAAATAAAATATTAATCAAGTGGTACAGTTTTATTGTAGAAACAACAGAACTTACAGAAAGATTCAAACAAATTATTTTGAGTCCCAAATATCTCCTGTGGAGCAACTAAGGTCCATATTTGACATGGAGGAGAAATAGCTCCTGAGGCCTTTACAGATGCAAACTTTGTGAAATTCCTGGTGGTGTTAAGTCTCATAAAATGCAGAATATAGAGCTGAGGCTGAGTAAATGATCACCCCATTCATTGAGATAGACACCACAGAAGGAAAAGAAAGTTTCATAGATGAAAATGATATGTGAAGTTTTGGGCTGAAACAGTGTGTGTTGAAGTCTCAGATTCTTCTAATAAATACAAAATATTGAGGGGATATTACGTGCCAGACACTACACCAGGTACTAGGAATACACAGGTGAACAAAACAGATGAACCTAACGTTACTGAGTTGGCCAGTGTATCAAATAACCAAATTGATAAATATATAATCATAACTTTGGTAGGGGTTATGTAAGAATCTATAAGATACTATCACACAAACTATTATAGTTAAATGTTTGCTCATATCCTTAACATGTTCCTGCGGAGGTTCACTAAAAGCACGATTTCTGGGTCTACGAATTTGCTTGTTTCTTTCAATTTTAAAAATTTAATGGACTTCTTTTTAGAGCAGTTTTAGGTTCGCAGCAAAGTTGAAACAGAAATCAGAGTTCTCATACACCCATTGCCCCTCAATCAACAATATTCATTTTTTAGTTTAAAAAAGTATTCTTTTAACCAGTGTTGCCCCCAAAATTTTAATAACAAATAAAGATTATTCCCTTACAGAAGCTTTGAGGAATAGGAAAGAATACTGAAAATCTACAAGGACCCTGGTTTGCTAAAATAAGGTTCAGCTTTAGAGTTGTAAAGGGTATAAAGCAAAAACTACATTTCCCAAGGGGCAGCGCGGCACGGCACGTTGGATGAACGGCGCATGCGTAGAGGGGGCCCATTCACGCTGAGTCCGCGGGGCGACTCAGCTAGTAAATGGGAAAAAACGCGGTCCTCGACGTGTCGCGAATCTTCGAAAGCAAGCGCGTTGTTATCCGCAGGCTTTGAAAAGCATTCGAGGGGCGAGCAGACGCTCACCGTCGCAATTTCCAGCACAACGAGCTTATTCAGCCTGTGGATTGGTAGGTGGGGATGGGTCGCTTTGTGAGACCCTGGGGGAATGGCGGGAGCAGAAGGCTACGGTCCTCCACTGACTCCCCATTCCTCCATTCCTCTAAAAGGCGGTGCGCGCGCGCCCGTCTCACTGAGGAGAGGCGGGGCTCGGGGGAAGGAGGGCCCGCACGAGCCTTTAGGGTCTACGCGTGCGCCGACAGGTTTCGCAAGTTTAGGAAGCAGCCTCCGGCGGAGATTACTGTAGAGGCCGGCGAAGGTGGGGTACTCAGCCCAGGTGCGAGAAGAGGAGGGCTGAGGATGGGCTCTGAACTCTGACAGCTTTTATTATATTCTCAAGATGTGCCCCTCTTAACAAAACAATCTCATTCTCCCTCATTATACCTCCAATTGCCTTTTCTCATCTCTGCCCCCATTTGCAGCCAAAGCTTCAGTCTAATCATCATTACCTTTTCTCCAACGAGCCTCTTTCTTTTTTTTTATTTTTTCTTATTTTAATTGTTATTCAAGTACAGTTTTCTGTCTTTTACTCCTGTCCCAGTCCACCCCCCCAGTGCTCCCCACCTCCCTCCCATTTCCACCCCCCTTAGTTTTTGTCCGTGTGTCCTTTATACTTGTTCCTATAATCCCCTCCCTTTTCCCCTGAAATTCCCTCCCCTCTCCCCTCAGGTTACTGTCATCCCATTTTCTATTTCAATGTCTTTGGTTATATTTTTGCTTGCTTGTTTGTTTTGTTGCTTAGGTTCCTGTTAAAGGTGAGATCATATGGTATTTGTCTTTCACCGCCTGGCTTATTTCACTAAGCATAATGCTTTCCAGTTCCATCCATGCTGTTGCATAGGGTAGGAGCTCCATCTTTCTTTTTGCCACATAGGATTCCATTGTGAATATGTACCATGGTTTTTTGATCCATTCATTGACTGATGGGCACCTAGGTTGCTTCCAACACTTGACTATTATAAATTGTGCTGCTATGAACATTGGGGTGCATAGGTTCTTTTGGAATGGTGTTTCAGGGTTCTTGGGATATAATCCCAGCAGTGCAATTGCTGGGTCAAAAGGCAGTTCCATTTTTAGTTTTCTGAGAAAATTCCATACTGTTTTCCATAGTGGTTGTACCAGTCTGCAATCCCACCAGGAGTGAACTAGGGTCCCCTT
>PVKM010044669.1:0-12149 GCA_004027735.1 Carollia perspicillata | reverse complement strand
TTGCACTGATCTCAGAACTTGACAACTGAGAAATACATCTTTATCATTCTTTTTTTGCTTGGGCTGAAGTATTATATATACTTGAATGCAACATTGTGTTTTACTTTCCAGCCCTGCCAAGATTCAATCTCCTGGTATTGAATATCCACCGAAAGAATGCTAGACAATTGCAGAGCGTGCACAAAGGGGCACAGAAAACCCCGTAAGCCTCATTCTCTCTCCAAGGCTGATACAATAAAACACCGGCCCCACCCGCTTCGCTCTGGGATTCCGACTAATAAACAGAGGCGGAGGAGAAAGTGAAACTGAATCTCAATTATGAGAGATATAAGGGAAAGGTACTTTTATTGCATTTATGGAGTTTGGTCTTTTATATCCTTTACCAAATTCTGTTATAAAAGAAAATACCTTTTTCTTAAATTTGGCTATAAAAACCTAAAGAGATTTGAATAGCGGCAGACTGTAATAAGTCATTTTAAAAGGGAAAACGTTTCGCAAAAGTAAATCAGTCATTTCACTACCTTAACACTTGAGTTTCTATTACTTTCAGGATGTTTTCAAGTTCAGAAGGAATAGAGAGACCAGGAACATAATTGATTTGTTTCAAGTTGGCCATATGAATGCATGAGGGCAGAATTTAAAACAGAGTGACATATAGGGGATTTAATACTGCTCGTCAAAAACTGCTTAGCCTGCCCTAGCTGGTGTTGCTCAGTGGATTGAGCACGGGCCTGTGAAGCAAAGGGTCGCCGGTTCGATTCCTAGTCAGGGCACATGCCTGGGTTGCAGGCCAGGTCCCCAGTAGGGGACACATGAAAGGCAACCACACATTGATGTTTCTCTCCCATTCTTTCTCCTTCCTGTCCCCTCTCTCTAAAAATAAATAAATAATATATTTGTTTAGAAACCTGCCCATCCAGCCTGTGATGATGTACCTATCACTTGGGTGACTAGATTTCCGAAGGGAGTTGAGGATCTGGGGCACTCAGAAGGAGAGGGCTTGGGTTCCGGTGTGGCCACTGGATCGGTGCATGGACGGCTGGGGGGCCCTTGGACACCGCCGAGTAGCTACTCCCGCGTGTGAGGGACTGTAGTGTCCACTAGGTGGATGGAAAGGCGGACTGGCTGAAACCCACCATGAGAAAGAAAGAAGTCATCTCAGTCCCTTGCCTGTGGACCCACAACGCATTTTAATGGCTTTCCCTTACCTTCTGGTTCAAAGTCAAACTTTGCCGCCTGGCACCTGCTCCTTCTAACGGTCCACATGTCTCCCACACCTGCACTTCTACAGGCTGCTCCTCCTTGCGTGATTCGTAGTCAACACCCAGGACGCAGTTCAGACTTCTTTCTGTGGGAACCTCTGACTTCTCACACTGTCTGCCTTCTTCTATTTTCTTCTTGCACATTCCCATAATGCCTTGAGCTCACATGGCTGGCGTTCAGTGTAATTTTACCCACCCCACCCCCCCTGCATCCCCACCCCCATCACGAGCCCCTGGCCCAGAGGCTGGCCCCTCTATCCCCATCTTCGCCGTGTGGCTCTGATTGGCACTCACTCACCACTGGAGCCCCATCCTCCCGGCTCCGCTCCCTGCTCTGTGCCCTGGGGAGGGACATCACGCAGGCTCCCAGCTCTGCATTTCTGGTCGGGTTGGGCTCTGACTCCGCTGAACGTATTTTACAGAACAAACGCATGCCAAACTGGACACGGCCCTCTGGCTGCCACATGGGAAGGCACAGATGATAAGTGGAAGGTGCAGGGTGGGAAGGCAGAGGAGCCAGGGTGTTTATGACCCTGGCTGCCTCCCTCTGCCCCATGGGCTGGCAGTGCCTGTGACCCCCCAAGGCCACGGCTCCAGTGGGGCAGCCCCACCCAGACAGTTCCCGCTTTCCCGATTCTGGGAACCTCTCCCTCCCCTGTCCCTGTGGGCCTAGGGGTGGTAACAGCTTCTGCTCCTCCCAGATTTTCTCAACTATAAGAGGGAGCCTAGAGACAGAGACCTCCGGGGCCCATTCTATGGACCCCCCCCACCCCCACTACCAAGTACTCTAGGTCTCTGGCACACTTTGCTTTTGCGATGGGGAGGGTGGTGTCAACACATTAGACACCACCCTCCATCCTCCACATCCCAGGTACGGGAGAAGTTGGCCCTGAGGCTCCGTCATCGGATCAATTCCTGCCAAGCTGGAAGGTATTGATCCCTGGCAGTTGCTGTCCTGCCTCTCTTTGTGTGAGGCGCTGACAGTACTAGGTTCAGGGATTGTGCACAGGGTGGTATTTCTGAATAACAATGGCCCATTGTCCGCTATCGATTGTTCTGCAGTCTAGCTGGGTGGGGTCAGCTGCAGTTTCAGGCCTCCTTCCTCTCCCTCCCACAGCAAACCGAAGTCTTTCGAGAGGGGGGCCAGGTATAGACAGCCTGTTTCTTGTCCCTGCAGACGCTCGGCTCCTGACCCAATACATTTGCGTTTCCTTCTGAGTGCTGAAGACCGGTCAGGGACAATCGTCCTGGAAATGGCCCTGGATTGGTCTGAGTGGCTTGGGCCTTACACAGTTGTATTTCAGGCCTTGTCCTTGCCATCTTGTCTAGAAAGCCCCACTGTCCTGAGAGGGTCCCTCACTTTGCAGGGTTCTCCGTACCCGGCTAGCTTCTCCAGAAGGCCCAAGATACTGCCAAAGGCACGGGAAAATGTTTGACATCCCATTTCTTTTAAGCTCAGAAGGAAAAAAAATCATAATAAATCAAGCATGGGTTATATTTGCTTTGTATCACTGTGGTTATAAAATGTAATTCTTAGTATTTGTTAGGAAAGAAAGGGCCCCCAAAGGTCAAAGTGCCCAGGGCCCCAGAGGTCATCATGAGGACCTGCTCTGCTGAACACCAGCCCAACAGATGCTCCCGAGGGAAATACGATGTGGGAACACAGGGGCTCAGCTCCCCGACTCGGGCCAGGGCCGCAGGTCGGGGGCTGAGCCGCCTCACACTGAGAGGCTGCCCGCCCTGCCTACACCAGCCGGCTCCACACTCATTTGGCCACAGAATACGTGGAGAGACACTTGTTTTATCTGTTTTTTTAGCCTAGATAAGTCCTCAGAACTGAAGTAGTACAATCTCGTGTTCATTTTTCAAATGCCCTCTGAGAAATACATAGCTGTGAATACCTATTTTTTAAAAGAAGCAAGATCTCAAATCAATAACCTAAACTTTCACCTTAAAAAATTAGAAAAATAAGAGCAAACTGAACCCAAAGCAAGTAGAAAGAGAGGAATAATTAAGATCAGAGCAGACACAAATAAAAGATAGAATAGAAAAACAAGTGGGAAAATTAATAAAACTAAAAGTTTTGAAAATATCAATAAAAATATCTTTAAAAAGATCAACAAAATTGCCATATTTTTAGCTAGTCTGACCCAGAAGGAGAGGCAACTTAATGCTCAATTTAGATGTTACTACCCACCTTTGAACATTAACATCGATTATAAATAAAATAAATCATAAGGGAATACTATAAACTGTTGTATGCCAACTAGTGATATGGCTTAGATGAAATGGACAGATTCCCAGGAGACACAACAACAGAAATTGACCCAAGAAAAAATTATCGAACCTGAATAGACCTATATAACAAGGAAAGAAATCAAATTACAAATCAAAACACTGCCCACAAAGAAAAGCCCAGGCCCAAATATCTTCACTGGTGAATTCTACTAAACATTGGAAGAAGAATTAAGACTAATTCTTCACAAACTCTTCCACAATTTAAAAGCAGGACACTTGCCAGTGCATTTTGTGAAGCCAGTATTACCCTACCCTGGTAACAAAACCAGAGAGGAACATCACAGGCAAACTACAGACCGGCATCCCTTATAAATACAGACACAAACACCCTCAGCAAAATGCTCGCAGGATGAACCCCATGATACATCAAAGGACTATACATTATGAGCAAGTGGGTTTTAACCCAAGAATGCAAGGTTGGTTCAACACATAAAAAATCAGTGTACTCCACTATATTTATAAACTAAAGAACCAAAGGCTCATTCATAATCATCTCAATAGATGCCAAAAAGGCGTTTGAAAAAAATCCAGCGCCCTTTCACGACCGAAACCCTCAACACATTAGACACAGAAGGGAACTGCCTCAGCCTGACCAAAGGCACCTGGAAAATCTCACAGCTACCAGCATGCTTCGTAGAGAAAGACGGAGTGTTCTCCCTCTAAGATCGACAAGGCCAGGATGTCCACTCTCACTACTTCTACTCAACGATGTGTTGAAGGTTCCACCAGGGTGATGAGGTGGGAAGAAAACATACAAGCATTGTAGGTTAGAAGGATAAATATTTTCGCATATGTCATGATCCATTGTGTAGAAAATCCAAAGGAACACACATGCACACAACGAGCTATTAGGATTAACGAATGAGTTAATTACAGCTGCAGGACACAAGATCAGCGTAAGAAAACCCATTGTATTTCCACTGTGCCCTAGTAGTAAATAATCCAGACATAAAACTAAGAAAATAATTCCTTCTACAATAGAATGAAAAATAATACTTAGGAGTAAATTTAGCAGAAGATGTGTAAGACTTCTACACTAAAAACTATAAACCACATTGAAAGAAATTAAAGAAGACTGATATAAATAGAAATGCTCTCCCATGACCATAGAATGGAAGATGATTTCATTAAGGTGACAGGGCTCCCCAAACTGATCTATAGTTTCAATACAACGATCTCTACCAAAACCCCAACTACAATCGCTCTAAACATGGAATATTACTCGGCCATGAAGAGCAACAGGGTACTGGCACAGGCTTCAGTGTGGATGAACCTGGAAAACAGTGCACTAAGTGCAAGACGCCAGGCGTGAAATGCCTCCTGTAATATGACTCCATCTACCTGAATGGTCCAGAGTAGGTAAATCCATAGAGATAGAAAGTGGATTCGCAGCTGCCGGGATCTGGGGTAGAGGAGGATGGGGAGTGACTATTAATGGGTACAGTTTTTTTTCAGAGATGATGGGGAAGTTCTAAAGTTAGACAGTAGTGATGCTTTCACTACTCCGTGAAAAAACTAAGACAGACCCAATGTCTGCCTTCAGGGAGTTTAGCTCCGACTCACTTGAGACTTAGTTCTGAATTTCAGGGTTTTAGTCCACCCTCTTGTAAGGTGAGGGTACAAGTTGGGTAGAAAAACATTTGCTTTTTCCTTTAGAGACTTAGATTGAGGTGTCTGGCAGACCCTGTCTCTGGGTGCCCATCAACACATCACTGTTGGCAAAGGTCAGTTTAAAGTGTTTACCTTTCTACTCTCTCCTCCATTTTCACTGGGGCCTCTCGAAGGGTGGAGAGAAGACCCCAAATATTTGTTGGGCCGCCGGCATAGTTGGGGCACTCCCTGCAAGGTGGGTCACAGCTACACCAAAACTAAGTGGCCGATAATGACAGGCCATTTACTCCACACCAGACACAGCACGGGCATTTCACAAGCAGCGTCTCACTCGACCCCCCAGCATCTTCGTGGTTTATGGACACCCTTCAGAGAGGGCTGCCACTGACGGTTAATGGGTCGAGGAGCCAGACTCTTCCCTTCCTGTGAGCATTCTTCCCTCCTGCACTGCCCTCTGGGTCTGCCTGCAGAATACCTAAATGCCTTGCAGATCCGAAGGAATGAGTCTCCAATGCAGGCTCAGGGGCCCTGGGACAGGTAGGCAGAATGCTGGTGGTTTTAAATTTCCGGCTTCACCAGCTGTGTGTCCTCGCCTTTGTCCCCTCCTCTGGGAAATGGACCAATAGCCATTCCGATCCAGAGGGGTATTGTTAGGACTGTGCGTGCATTGCTTAGAGCAGGGTTTGGCTCTCCTGGCCGATCGATGCATAATAGTCACGATTGCGCATCAAACCACACAGCCCTGAAGCAATTACAGCAGACGTGTGTGGTCGACCTACCAGATGCCCGACACCATGCTGGACATATTCCACACCCCATACCCAAACCACTCGACCTCTGTGCAGGCGGGGAGGAGTTATTCTCTTCTTCCTATTGTACAGATGAGAAATCCAAGGACAGTCACATAAGCTAAGATGCAAATCAGATTTGACAAATCGAAGCCACTAGCCTCCTGGGAGGGGCAGGACCCGTGGCACCCCTTAGGACTTGGAATAGCTTCCTTCTCGAGAAAACCCTTTCCCCCCCAAGGCCTGATTAAATGGTGGCATCTGAACAGTCCCAGGGGATGGTGGCCAGCTGTCACCTGGGCCAGGACTAGGGGGAGAGATGTGAGGTACGTGTGACACAAAAATAAGGTGCCCACTATGAGGGGCACGCAAGGGCAAGGCAGGTCCCCGAGACTGAGTGCCTCCTTAAATCCTGTGCCTCGCTCACCTCACCCTAATCCCAGCCCTGACTGTATCCCCACTGGCAGAGCCCACAGACCTTGTCACGGTGAGGCCAAAGTATCAGGGTTTATGTTTGTAGCTGACAAAATCCCGGTGTCTCTCAGCTGCAAAATGGAAAGAGACCTGGGGGTCAATAGGGAAGTACTGAGTCCAGTATAATCCAGAGGCTGGCACTGGCCACACCCACCATTGATTTAAAGCTGGAAGAGAGAGGTTTGAAGAAAGCCAGAAGCCTTGCTATCGAGCATTAGAGAAGATAGGAAGATTCGTGGGAAGAAGCGAAATTGGCATAATGAGGACCGACACCCAGCCCTCTGCTCTTGGAGGAAGAAGCCCCTGAGCAAGCATTTCCAACAAGTGTGTCCTGGCTGGAAAACCGAAGTCTAGAAACGAAGTCAAGAGACAGCGCCACATGGAGTGGAAGCCGCCGACGAGACGGAACCAGTCGCCCAAGGAGAGACGGAGGCCGTCTGCGAGGAAGCGTTGTCTGTGGGAAGAGGAGCGAATCACGAGCGATGGGCGTCAGGGGGGAAGGTGCCGCAGCAGCAACTGTCCTCCCGTAGAAGGTCTGAACCAGGGCACTTCTCGGGGCTTACGTGGGAGCATCGTTTCAGCATTCCTGGAGGTCTTTGCAAGCGTCGATCAAAAAATTTTCCCACCGGGGAAAGAGCTGTAGGTTGAGTTTCTTCTTCCTCTACAATCTCCAGACGTGTGGCTCAGGTGGAGGTCGGCAGAGCAGGGCTCTGATATTCTTCCTGTGTTAACCGAGACTCCTGTGGTCGAGAGGGGCAGAATAGGGCTGGAGGTGACATCAGCCGGATGGAGGTCTGTGAGACGGTTACAGGGGGTCCCAGGGGCAGCACGCAGCTGAGCCCCGGGAAGGAACTGCCCACAGAAATGATGGCTCCGTAGGGAACTTGGGGCTCCTTGGCCTTCTTCCCTCTCTGCTCCTCGGGCTGTAAAAGGGCGTCTCTGCTTCTCTACCCACCTGGTGGGAAACAGCCACCGCTGGGAGCTCCCCACTGGAAGTCGCCCCTAGTCCCAAGAATGGCCACACTGACGGGAATCTGTCGGTGCCATATCTGGACTCCCAGAGGGGAGGCTCATGGCAGCTCAGATCGGCGGACGGCGGACGTCAGGACCCAATCAGCTGTGGCGAGAGGGTGGGTCTGAATATGGCTCCTCCCCTTGTGAGCCAGTGGATGAAGGAGGAAGATGGGCAGGTCCTGGAAGGCAGGTCCTGGACAGACAACCAATAGGTGTCTACTCTAATTCCTCCTCCTGTGACAGGTGATAGTCAGTATTGACCAGCAGGGGTGTCCAACCTGTGGCCTGCAGGCTGCATGCCGCCCGGGGTAGCTGAGAATGCTGCCCAACACAAAATCGTACATTTACTTAAAACATTATGAGATTGTGTGTGTGTGTGTGATTACATGTAGCAATGTATTTAATGTGCGGCCCAAGACAACTCTTCTTGCAGTGGGGCGCAGAGACACCAAAAGGCTGGACAGCCCTGGAAAAACACAAAACCGAGCACTGCAAAGTCAGCCAGGGTTGAAGGCATGCTGCTAAGTCAAGTGAGCCAGGCGCAAAGGGACAAATACCACGCGATTCCAACGAGCGTCGCCAAATTCATGGAGGCGGAAAGCAGGGCGTGGTGACGACGGGCCGAGGGGAGGGCAGGGTGGGGGTCACTACTGAACAGGTACAGGGGTTCTGTTCGGGGAGATCACACAGAGCTGGAAGGGGTGGCGGGGACGGCGCACAGCGGTGTACCTGCACTGAACGCCCCCACACTGGCCCGTGGGAATGAATGGTTGAAGTGGTCAGTTTTCGGTGATGCCTATGTTTCTCACCATAAAATAAAATCGTAAAGCAAAAAAATGCTATCTAGAAAATCAACGAAGGGCAGACCACAGAGGTGAGGCAGCTTACCGCTCGGCGCATTATTCCCTGTGCTTGGGGGGCATTTCCTTTTCTTTCCTTGAGAAACTCTTAGTCGCCCTTCACGGCCCAGCCGATACAACCCACCTCTCTAAAGCCTGGCTGTCCTGCCCCAGGTGGAGTCAGTCCTGCCCTTTCCATTTCCCTGGCAGTGTAAGGGGACATGATGCTGGTGCTGTGTATTATGGGCCGTCATCACTGTTGGTACACCTGTCTCTCCCAGTGGCCCACCCACTTCAGGCCAGGCCGATGACAACAGGACATTATGGTAGTGACGACAACAGACCTCTTGAGTCCCAGCCCCCAGCCTGCCACTGGCCCATGAGGGAGCTTCGGCGCATCACTTCCTGTGGATGAGGATCAGTGCCCTGTTTGTCTGTGTGGCCATCAGGAGCACTAAGTGAGGGACCCACATAAGCACCGTGCACACTCGCTGCCACACCGTAAGCGCTCGGTGAATTCTGCCTCTCACTCTCATCGCTCACTGCCACACACGGCATCGGGGGCCGGACAGCACGTCAGTGTTTGTTGACCGGATGAACAAACCACGGGAAACGAAGACTGTGTGTTATATACAGTAAATTGGCAGTTGTGACCAAACAAATGGAAAGAAGATTGAGGAGAGATGCATGGGCTGCCTGTTACCCTTGACAGTGGCCTCAGCTTTGCCAGGGAGGATGGGAACTTATTGTTTCCAGAGGCAGTTGGGCAAACCGTGGAGGAAGTTACTGGACACCCACCGTGGTGCATCTGTA
This sequence comes from Carollia perspicillata, assembly GCA_004027735.1. Lineage (NCBI taxonomy): Eukaryota > Metazoa > Chordata > Mammalia > Chiroptera > Phyllostomidae > Carollia > Carollia perspicillata. Next base: position 3,050 of record PVKM010044669.1, on the reverse strand, counting down.
TAAAGGAGGTGTCCAGAATGCCCCTTGCTGACCATGGATTTTCACGCCACTTAGCTGCTCTATCCTCTGGCTGTGGAGAACAGATTGGCACTTAACAATGCACACTGCATTTCGGTTTCCGTGGGGACGGCGGTCGATAGAGGCCCCGCTCATTTGCAGAGCAGGGATTTAACTGTGGGAGGATCTGTCCTCTCTGGCGGTGGATCCCTTGCTTACTAGACCACTCGGCTTCCTTGAGAGCCCTCCCCAAGCCCCTTTGATTTTCTTTTCCAACCACTCGGACTTCTGAGCCCATAACAATACTGACTACAATGCTCATTTCAGCAGAATGGGAGCTTGTTTCCTGTCACTGACGTCCATCTTGGTGAAATGGCTTACAACAGCTGCTCTGAGGAGTAAAAATCGGATAGAAACAGAGTCTGCATAGACATAAACATAAACATTAGTTTCCATGGAAACGAAAGTTGCAGACGGCCGGAAGACCTACAAGTCTGTGTTCCAGGAACCAAATACTAAATATGTAGTGAGTGCACCCACCAGGGACCACACCGACAACACCGAATTCTTTTTGAGAGGAGATCAGAGTGCATGCAAAATTTTGGCTCAAACGGACACCACCCGGCAGAATCCATTTGAAGGAAGGCGGTCTTTTCTGCTTCAAATTGAAACCATATTTCTTTTCTTAACTGAAAGCCTCCGGGGCAATGAATTGTGCATGGATGGAGTTCAGTGAACGATGACACCCACCGGCGCTCCACTCCGGAGTCTAGGGAGAGCTCTGCAGGCCTAAGGACAGTTCCAACTCCTGCACTCGGAGCAAAATGCTCCCCAGAGCCCCCTCAGATGGGCCCAGCTCCCCTGTCCCTGATGGTGCCATGCCTCCCCCAGGCTGCTTGCCTCCCCATCCTCCCCATACCACTGCAGGGGTCCCCAAAGCAGCCACTACGCCTGAGGCTGAGGTTTATTGACATTGGACATATCACCCCAGGAGAGCCCGCGGGTGTTGGTGCAAAGCCATCGGTTTGAGACAAAGTCATGGGCACCGAGTTGGACAGGTTGAATTTCTGGTGGCCCGAGACAGCCAGTGAGAGCCAGCCTGGCCATTCCAGTTACAATCGCTGTGTAACAGATTCATACTCCACAACTCAGCCACTTGCCGTGACCTTTGCATGAAGCTCACAGACACCGTGGGTCAGGAATCTGGGCAAGGCATAGTGAGAACAGCTTGTGTCAGCCTCACGCTGTCTGGAGACTTCACAGGGAAGATACAGCATGTGAGAGGGATTTCTGGCTCTGCAATTTGATGACTGGGGGGTTGGGGACCTCTGCCAGGGCCACATGTCTGATGGCAAATGCTGGCTGCCAACCAGGACCTCAGCTGAGGCTGTCAGCTAAAGCACTGACATACGCGATCTCCTCAAGTGGCTTGGGCTTCCCCATGGCATGGTGGCCTCAGGGCACTCGGAGTCACAGCATAACCAAGACACCAAAAACCATGACCAGCGAGGCCTTTTACAACACAGCGTTGGATGTCACAGAGCAGCAAAGGCACCTCCACTCTAGTCCGTGGGTTACAAGTACATTACTAACACCAAACTTGCTCCCCAGTCATGGAGAGGAGACACTGTCTCCCCAGGGAGTGAGTGGGCCAGAACAGCAGGGCACGTTTTAAAGTCGCCGCACCAGGGTTAAAGATACACTAATAAACTACAGACGTACTTCAAGAGTTTAATGAAACAATGTCAAACTTTAAAAGAAAATTCCCTACTAGACAGATAATCATTTTTGACCACAGTGTGCCAATAACCTAGTGACTTTCCTGGTTTCCGTAGAAGTTCTCTCCGCTAGCCAGGAAGTCTGTGGTCATCATCAGAGGGGGTTAAAGGACCCAGGGTCTGGGCTTGCGTCGCCCAGCGTCTGGGGGAGCCCCTCAAGCCCAGCGCAGACTAATTACATTTGCTCTTTGGACTCTGCCGCTCTGTCTTCATAGTTTGAGAAAAATCTCGGCTGTAATAGTTACCATGGCAACAGCAACATCGGTGGCAGATCCAGCCTGGAGGATATTTAAGGAGCTGAACCCGATCAGACAGGAGCGGGCACCAACCTGGGTGCGAGCAGGACACAGGCCCAGTCTGTCCCCTGGGAAAGCAGGCAGCACAGAGCCGTGTGAGCAGAGCCGAGGACTTACTGCGACCCGTGGAAATTTGGTGCAAGGAGCACAGAGACTAAGTGAACAGAGCCATGGGAAAGGAGCGGTGGGCAGTAGTAGCAAGAGATGCTGGGATACAGGGAGGGTTTCAACCACCTCTGAAGCACAGTGTCCCACCGAGGTGTTCAAGAGAGCCCGCCGGCCCTGGCTGGCATAGCTCAGTGGATTGAGCACAGGCCTGTGAAGCAAAGGGTTGCTGGTTCAATTCCCAGTCTGGGCACATGCCTGGGTTGCAGGCCAGGTCCCCAGTAGGAGACACATGAGAGGCAACCACACATCGATGTTTCTCTCCTACTCTCTCCTTCTCTTCCCCTCTCTCTAAAAATAAATAAATAAAATATTTTTTAAAAAAAGAGAGAGCCCTCTGTGAGGGGTTCCTTCAGCAACTTCTTATTAAAGGCCAGCTCTGCGCCAGGCCCCACACTGGTGGCTTACACAACTGCCTTTGATTGTTCACTGCATTCCTCGAAATGTGGTCTCCTTTCCCTGTGATGTAGGAGAGGAAGTCGAGGCCCAAAGAAGATATGACTTAGCCGAAGCCAAAGCTGGGACTGAAGCCCCGAGCCTTCTATCACCCAAGCCCACAGTCTTCCCACCGACCAACGCGGGCCGTCCACAGTGCATGTAATGTGACCCGGCTCCCCCCCAGTGGGTGAGGCTGCCGTGGGCTTTGCACACGCGAGGCTCCCTGAGAAAAGGCTCCATCGGAGATGACATGAAAGAGAAAGGCAAGGAGCCTTATACGCCATGGAAAGACCGGGTTTTGTTCCAAGAGCAAAAAGATAAACATTCACTCACGCACAAAGTATCCTCTGAGCTTCTGCCACACAACAGACCTGCG
>PVKM010044668.1:0-12165 GCA_004027735.1 Carollia perspicillata | reverse complement strand
AGGATGGGCGAGTTGGGGAAGGCAGAAGGGAACAGAGCGTTAGGACTTACTCTGTCTCGCTGAAGATCCTGGGGTTCCCAGATGTCGCCTTCACAACGGCTTGTTGGTCCTGGAAGCCCAGCCCGGCTCCTGCGGGGATGGAGGCAGCGCTCAGCTCTCTCAGGCCTCCCCACCCCTCCCTCCTCCCTTTCATGAACAGAATATTTATGTGTAGGCCCTCTCACTTCACGCTGAAGTTCCATCCAACCTGGGTTTCTCGGCATCACCGCCAAAGGTCCTCTCAGACTTGTAATTCTTCTATTAATACAAAACCCAGGTCTAGTTGATGGAAATACAGTCTAGATTATGTTTCTTAAAATCATTTTCTGTGATGGGGGCTTGATTTGCTTATAAGCCTACATCTGTCTGGGCCATTTCTGCTCTTGGTAATTTTCGAAACATCTCTGTTGGGCTCTGTTGCCTATACAGACTGACTCATAGTAGGTACTAACTGAAATTCATTCTGCCAATGAGCAAACATATTGATCGAGTGGCTCCTATGTGCCAGGCACTGGAGTCTTGAGCCTTATGAAACAAGCATTCTACGAATTGCTGACAAATGGATGAAGGCTGTATGAATCTGATTTAAATATCAACATCCGTGGCAGATTATTAGTAGACTTATTTATTTATCAACATAAAATCTGTGGCATTAATGAAAATATAGTGTATACATGACACACAGAGAAACTAACTCCTTGCGGCAGGGGACAATCCTTAAAAAATGTCATCATTGGGCCTATGAATACGTCATCATGCAGGCTGATTTCAAGTGAACATAGCTGGGCAAATTTACAAATCTTTGAAATCTGACCTTCCTTTCAGTTGCAAAGGCCTAAATTGGGTTAGAGCAGCTTGCCTTTGTGTCTTCAACCCTCCTTGATCCTCAGGGATCAATGACTAATTCCAGTCTTTTCAAAGTAAGGCAGAGGGCAGCCCAAACACTCGGCCTCAGGGGTTACATCTGGTTTGCAGCTTCCTGCTGTGTGCAGTGCACAGACTCTGTATTTGTAACCGTTTTGTGAGTGAGAGAGTACGGGCTTTAGTGATCTTTAACGCACGTCAAGGGGCTGTATTCGGCAGCTGAGGAGACTCCACATATTCTACTTTGTATTGTTCCCGGCCTTCCAAATTCCCCCAGAATTGTCTGCGTCTTCTCGAAGTGTTCCCAGAATTCTCAGTGTATGCTATTGTCACGTTACTCAGAAAAACACAGAGCTTTCATTCAGTCCAGGTAACAGACGCCCTTAGATCCACATTGATACACCTCAAAGAGGAAAAAAAAGGAAGCCAGGAGTGCTTTAGCTTGAGGTTGACTGTCGCATTTCTGTTTGGGTTTCGCTTCCTTTTCCATTTTGGTGGCTTCCCATTTCGGTCCGCAGCCTCCTGTTCCCTGAATTTATTTTCCATTTGAGAAGCCGTTTCCTTAGAAGCTGCTTTTCCTCTTGATCGTTCCCACTTTCTGGCCCCGGTTTGCTTCTTCGGAGGTCTGGCTGCTGCCACAGCACTTGCCTCAGACCCGGCCTCCGCTTGCCAGGGCTCCAGGCCAGCCCGGCCTTCCCCCCAGTCCCTCTGCTCCAGCCGGCTCGGCTCAGAGCCTTCTGCTCCCAAACACTCTCTCGCACCAAACCCCTGCCAGGGGACAAATGCAGAAGGTCCTGTCTGGTGGGCTCAGCTACCGCTGAATGCAGGGAAGGGGGAGAGGAGACGCCCACAGGGTCGGCAGGAGCAGTTTCTCAAACTCCCTACCTAGTTCGTTGGTAAGAATGGATGAAATTTGTATTTCAAGAACTTTCATGAATGAGAAAAAGGAAGATTTAGATTATACAACAGCTTTCCAGGTCTTAAGAATAAAAAGATATCTAATTAGGTATCAGCTATTTGGGGCCCCACGATGACTAAGAACTCATTTCTTAGCACCTCTGCTCACAGAGCCTTTAAGAAAAACGGTGCCTCGTATAAGAACCTTTGCATTCCATCTTTATCCCTGATAAGTGTGTAGGGAAGAGGAGTGTACTCAGAATGTTTGGTACTCCTAATTTTACAGATAAGGCAACTGACAAGACAAAGTGTTAAATAATGTTGATGCTGTAGAAACCTTTGAAGAATTCAGACTAGCCCCTGGGGCTTTCATCCCGGTCTCTGGAATGTCCTGTGATCCTGAGTGAGATATTCCCTGTCTATGATTTCAGTTGTAAGATGACACTGTTCTTTTGCACCAGTACATGAGGACTAGCTAATTAAAATACTGTACTGGTTCATTCAAGAAGTATTTACTGGATTCCTACTACATACAAGGCATGGTGCAAAGAGACTGAGTAACATGACAAAAAATTAAAAATAGGTTGCCATAAATAAACTCCACGATAGGATTATGTAAAACCTTTCAGATAATTTTAGCTGTTTGGATACACAAACACAGCTTCTAGTTCTACTGTTTTAAATAAACTGACCTGTTTTTTTCCACGGGCACTCATCTGTTCCAAATCAACTCATTCATCTTCATCTACAGCCAATTCCCGTCTATTTTCTAATGGTACGACCAGAGCTGCCACGTAACATTGTGCCCTGTACACCACGGGGGCAAACAGGGTGGAAATCCATTCTGTGTTTTGCTGACTAGGCCATGTCACCGAGCCTGGGTCGGTGTCCACCCAGGGGAAGGGAGCAATCCTCTAATTTGGAACGAGAGTCCCATATGGCTTAGCTGTGGCCCTGCTCGTATCTGTAGTTGGCTTGCAAGCCAGAAACAGAATAAAGGGACAGGGTTGTGTGCTGTGATCAAACAGGATGCACAACAAAGACACACGTGATGGCATATGCCGTGCTTGTCTTCACTGACTCCTGCGAGTGGCCGTCTTTGGTGCTCTGCTTACTCAGTGAAGCCAACTGGGGGGAAGCAAGAAGAAAACTTGCTGGGGAAGAGGCCACAGTGAAAGCCTTGGTGAGTTCCGGGAAGCACACTGTGGGCTCCCAGTGGTCTGAGTGTTTCCAGGAATCTTAGGTCCAGGAGAGTCCCAGGGTCCTGGGGTGTGAACTCATCCATGTTTAACTCACTGAAGAACATCACCATCTCCCCTCTGGAAGAATGTGACCTTCTTACTGCTCATCGAAGATGACAGGCAACCAGAGGTGAATGACAGTGAAGATTTTAGGGGTACAAAAGGTGAATAGAGGGGGTGTTAATTCTTACAGTGGAGCCTGTGTTTACTCTCAGTGGATGGGGAATAAGCATGGAGAATGAGCACGTGTAAAGCGAGTCAGGCCCATCTACAATAAGCCAGTAGAGGAAGGACAGGAATTAGAATCAAACCCTATTCTGATAAACATAGTATCACTTTTATATTAAAAGATTGCACTTGGGTATAGGTCTTTGTAATTTCACTGAAGGTGATAATATGTCTGAAAATTATTGTTCTTTTTAAAAAGATTGTATTTATGTATTTTTAGAGAGAAGGGAAGGGAGGGAGAAAGAGAGGGAAAGAAACATCAGTATGTGAGAGAAACATCAATCAGTTGCCTTTTGCACACCCCCAACCAGGGACCTGGCCCACAACCAGGCATGGTCCCTGATTGGGAATCAAATCAGCAACCTTTTGGTTTGTGGGATGATCCTCAACCCACTGAGTCACACCAGTCAGGGCTGATGATTGTTCTTACTCTCCCACAAAAGACAGAAAGGATGAGATCACTTCCACAGATCTGACCAGGCATATTTCCAAGATCCCAAGCTACCATGCAGAGACGCCGTTAAGAACAGGGCACTTAGGCTTTCTCTCAGGCCAGAAGACATGTGTAAAATAATGTGGCTACTCACAGGCCATTTTAGAAATTTGCTGGCTGCTCATATAGGCTGGTCCAACACTGCCTATAAGGCCACAGTCGTGGCACCCATAGTTCACAGCTCTCGCATAAGACATTCTCATGGAGGAAGAAAAAGGCCACTTTATAAGGCAGTGAGGTGCCCTTCACTGGTGGGATTCAAGTGGAGGCTGGATGCTTAAGTAAGTCAAAGGTACTGGAGAAGACATATCCGGCCCTCAAATGGAAGGTTCCTTCCAGCTCTGAGATTCTCTGATTTCCTTGTAAATCGTGGTTGACAGATGGGATGTAGGGTAGTGTTGTGTCATGAGACAAGCTATATTTAGAGCTGAGAGTGATAAAAGAGCCCATCAAAAGAGCCTGAAAGCTGACAGTCTTTTGGGAGCCAAAGAACAAAGAACACTTCGGGACTCCTGTGCTTCTGCCATGAATGCTCAGCCCCGTAATACCCATGTCTGTCATGGGTGTGGTCAAGAGCTTTGGGCAGGGGTGGACTTGAGTCCATAGGGACAGAGGAGAGACCACGGTTCCCAAAGGACAGGCACCTGGACAAGAGCTATCCCCAGTTGTTGACCTGGTGCAGGAAGGTGGATGACTCCACTTTCCTCTGAAAGACTTTTTAGTCGGATACACGCATTTTTTCTTATAGCCCGCGAAATTATGCAATATTCAGCAAAATCTGAGATGCTGGCATGGACATTTTTAGCTTGCTTTGTCAAGATTCTTTTAGTACTTGACAAATTTTAACTCAAATTCACGAATGCCACAAGATAAAAAGCAGAAACTCACAGTGTGCATCATTCTTGAGACAGGTATGTCAATGTAAAAAAAAAAAAATTTTTTTTTTTGTTGCTTCAGCAGCTCTCATTTGTTGGACTGGGATTAGTGCTATGCTTCATACAGAAAATATTAGAATGATCCACTAACTCTGAGTTGATTTCTAGTAAAGGAGTTGTTTTTATTTTGCTCTAATAATGAACTTTATTCCCTATCACTTGAATTGGGGTTGAAGTCTGCGGTTATGAAGCAATGCCAAACTCTTGGCCCACACTGGGTTCAAACCCATAGTCCAGATATTATGCAGTGATTGACCTGAGCATCTGTTGAAACCAGGGGTGGGGGGAGATGACCTCACAAGACAGCAGGGAACCTGTCTGTCTTTTGCATTGCTATGCCCCAGCGTCCAGTACACTGCCTGGAACATAGGAGATATTTAACACATATATATGTGGAATGAGTGAATTGTTTCTCCAAGGTACCAAGAGCCTATAGCCCTCCCACTTCTCTTTCCCCTTTTCTTTCTCCTGAGTCCCATTTTCCAAAGGTATCTACTCTCTAACATTTCATGTGTTGAGAGATGAATTTAGAAGGAAAAGAACTTTCATATGATTGGGTCAGAATATGTTTGTCAAAATAGGAAAGCTTGCTGATGTCTTCAAACAACGGACAAATATGTTAATGGTAACGAATAATGCAGATATAGTTTAGAACAAGATGAGTCAAGATCACACTATCTGCCCTGGCCCACTTCCAGGAGGACAGTTCACCTGGACAGAAGTCATACTGCTCTGCTGATGTCGGCATCACCCGTGAAATGGACCACGCCCTTTGCAAACATCACTCCTGGTGGGTGTTCCCTACTTGGTCGGAGAGGTGTCCCGGATCCTGCCGTGGTCACAGTGTGAGGCCCAACTCATTTATAAGTGGAGAGCAGAGCGGCAGGTGCAGAATCTCTGCCACGGGCCTTTAGCCTTCCTCTTCTTACCTTCTCGGGGCCTTCTTCTCCAGGCCAGGAGGCCGACTCCAGCCAGGGCAACGGTGAGGACAAAGGACCTGGAGACAGCTTTTTTCACTGGAGGGATAGTTTCCGACTCTGAAAACAAGCATATGAGGAAACATCCACAAGTCTTCCTCCCCTTCTGTATTAACTTTTGGGGAAGCCCACCACCATTTTTCTTGCTCTCACTTCTCATTTCACAGCTCCACGCAGGGCAAGAATCTTTAGGTTACACAGAAGAACAGTAGTTCCCAGAGTGGGATCCAAATGTCCCAGGGGTCTTCAAGACCCTTGCAGAGAGTCCACCAGTCTAAGTCATGATTGTCCTTTTTTATCACTCACATGCGCAGTGGGGTTTTCTAGAAGCCACGTCACAGGTGATGATGCCATTGTCTGAGAGATAATGAAAGATGTGCCGTGTTTTCTTGAGCTTAAATTTAAAAATCATTTATTTTTCATACAGTAAGTAACCATAGAGATAACCCACATAAGTAAAAGCTGTTTGGGATCCTCAGTAATTTTTAAGAATGTAAAGAAGCCCTGAGGCCAAAAAGAGAGAGAACCTCTGATTTAAAAGTCCCGTTCTAAAGCAAGCCGTGACCCATGCTTGCTGCTCACCCCCGCTTCTCGGTCTCCCTTCCCAGGCAGCCACACCCTGTCCTTACCCCGAGGGACCTGCAGGACCCTGTGGACGTCACAATGCTCCAAGTGACAGGGGGAAAGGTCTCTGCTCTGAGGATCCGGCTCCACAGTTACCCGTGTCTGATAGGTCCCATCCCCGCTGGGAAGAATATCTCCATAATCCATTTCTTGGATCATTTCTTCCCCATTTTTCATCCAGATCGTGGAAATTTCGGGGGGGCGCAGTAAAAGCCATGAGCTGTGCAGAAAAGAGCTGTAATCCCTGGAAAAGTTTCTTTGTGCTTCACTCTGACCAGTGGGGGCTCTAGGAAGAAAAAGGTAAAGTTAAATAGAAATAGCTTATGTACTGAACATACAATGTTAGAAATTGGCGTCTGGGTTTCCCAATTAATTTTCTTCACTGCAGGAAACATCTAAAACCAAGGATGACCCGGAACCTGGGTTCACCGACAGCAAACTGACTTATGGTGCACTTCCTGCTAGGGCAGCGTGCTCCAGAGCAAGGGCCGTGCAGTGGAGCCACGTCATGGAGCTACAGAATTTGTATGTGACCGTGTGTGAGGAGTAATTCAGCACAGCTTTGGAGATGAGAACTTGGCACTTCTTTTTTCTCAATTCCGTGCCAGGGCAGAGAGATCACAGCCATCTCAGCTCAGCTTCGGCTCTGAATTGCCTTGTGTGCTCCAGCAGGTACTGTGGTGATAGCTGTAGTCTCGATGTTTGTGCTCCTCCCCACCCCCTCCAATTCCATATTTTGAAATCCTAACCACCGAAGATGATGGTATTAGGAGGCGGGGCCTTTGAGAGGTGCTTAAACCCTGAGGGTAGAACCCTCAAAACTGGGGTTAGTGCCCTTACAAGAGAGACTCCAGGGAAGTCCCCAGTCCCCTTCCACCATGTGGGGACACGGCAAGAAGTCAGCAGACTGCAACCTGGAGCAGAGCTCTCACCTGAGCATGCTGGCGCCCTGATCTGGACTTCCGGCCTCCAGAACCGTGGGAAATACGTTTCTGTTGTTTGTAAGTTACCCAGACTGAGGGCATTTGGTTACAGCAGCCCAAACAGACTAAGGCAGTGATTTTCATCAGACACACACACATGGAACAGATCACGTCACAGCTTTCCCTCAAAGGGGCTACAGAGATTTGTATCACGGAGGGACTCCAGGGGCGACGACAGAGAATTATACATTTTGACCTTGCTTCCCCTTGACCACCCTGCTCATTTGCGGTATGCTGCTGTCCTTAGTGCTCCCTGCTGACACTGGGTCACATCCAGACTGGAGCCCCGCGGAGCCCAACCCCATCCTGGGAGTGGCTGCCTCCTGCTCATCTCAGACTCACTCCCCCACCCCGTGCTACCTGCCACCAGGACTCAGGAAGGAGCATTCACCTCGACAACACCTTCCTTTTCTGTTTCCTGTGGCATGTAGTTTAGCAGGAGAAAAAGGCTTTCCAATATTAAAAAGGAAATAAGACGCCACCAAGAGAGACTCTGCTATGTGCCTGTGATCACAGATCCTCATCTAGGGGGTCAATTATTGACCAAAGGGTTGAAACCCCATTAGGACACCCCGCTAGAGAGAGAGGAGACTTGAAGGGTGGGGAGCAGATACACTGAAGTTAGACTTCTGCGTTCTTCCCACGCACCCCAGGTGCGCAGGCTTCCTCCCTGTTTTCCCAGAGTAGGAGCCCTCAAATCTGGTTGCAAAAGTGCAACTAGAGCTGAGAGAGAGAAGCCCGTTCTTCTGGAATGGTGAAGCCATGCAGACATGAGCTTTGTGTTGGCTGCCACGTCCTCCCCTCGGAGAAAACGATTCAAATCTCGGTTTCAATTCCTCGGGTCCCCACACCGCCCTAATTTCTGCCTGTCAAACAGCTCTTCCATTGAACTGGGCCAGTGCTCATGGGTTTCTGTTCACGGCAACCATTAAAGTCGAGACGATTTTCAGCTAGTGAGTGGGAGGGTGGAAGCTCAAGCTCTCGTTCTCTGCCTCCAAGGCTCTTGGAGAGAGAGGCCATGTTCATAATGGGGCTCAGATGCCTCCCAAGGGCCCCCCACCCCCGAAGACCGCTGCCGTGGGAAAAGGCACACCGAGTCTACGCGTTTCCTCTAGGGTGATACAGGCGTAATTCATTTTGACTAAGATTGTAAGTGAAAAGTTCCCTATTAACGAAAGGCTGGCCAATTAAATCCTACCATGAATGTGTAAGAGAAGCCTTTCACGGAAAGAAATCTTATCAGAAACTCTTTAGTGAGGCAAAGACCTTCGTTTGTCCCATCAGTCCAGATTTTCACTCCTATCGGTATTATGGGAGCCCTCCGCCTCTAAAAAACTCGTAAGGATCGCTCCACTGCCCCGAGTATTTCCCGGCTTTCACTGACGGGAGCCGGAAGGATCTGTCTCACTCGATGCCCCAAAGGGTGGTGTCCCTGGAGGTATTTCACTCTCTCAAGTGGAATTACTGAGCCTCGTCAAAATGCTGATAAAAAGCAATGGGGGAAAGTTTTCACGGGGCGTTATAGATCACAACAGTCCACCCAACAAGATGGATTTCAGGACAGGGGGCATCTAGCCTCGATTAGAGGAAGTTCCATATACAACCAAGGGTTCTGGGGGTGCGGGAACAAGGTGTGTTCTCCCTCCTTCATACCTGTCCTTTGTAGGGTGTCTTTCCCATACTCCAGGGATCTCTTTAACCAGGCAATACATTCTTCTTCTAACCAATTCTTCTGATATTGTAACTCATGCTGATTGGCCTCCCACACCCTCAGCGATGTCAGCCACATTGTCTACAGCTGTCCAGGTGAACATGTCTTTGCTGAAGATAATGAAACCCTGCCCATCGTACGCATTCTGCAGAAATCCCATGGTGCTTCCAGCAACTCACAGCCAATCATCCTCTGGTAAGTGTGAAACCCTAGAACACACACATAGGCCAGAAAGGGGTTTACACAGGGGTGTGGAGGAGGCCACCCTGGTGATGTGACTGGGTGTGTGGCTGGCAGCATCTTCCACCCCAGGACACAGCACCCCACAGGCCTACCATGCATCACTGTCTCCAGGAGGCTCCTGTGACAAAATCCCATCTATAGACAGATATTTGCTGGGTACCTACTGTGTGCCAAAGGAACATGATAACTCCTGCCTGGAGGGGTTATCCTGTAATGCAAATGACTAATTGATTAACTTGATAGTGCAGTGGAGGAGGGAGAGAGACAAAGCAGCCAGAAATGTCTCCTGGAAAAGTTGATGTCGTAAGTCATGATGCTAAGTGAGCAACTCAACTAAGCTTAGCCACCAGGAAATGAGACGCAGAATGGCCACATTTATAGGGGAAAGGAGAAGATACAGGTCGCAAGCCTGAGTGATATTGGGATAGGGACACAGGGAGCAAAGAACAAAGGGCTCCTGGGGACGACAGACAATTCGGAAGATGCATAGGACATATGGCAGGCACTGAATCCCATCAACCAAATTATCCAGGCCTTGCCAAAAGCCACAGAGAGGGCAGCTCGGCAAAAGCTCACAGGTGCTGTCAGCCCGGGGACCTCGCGGCCAGCCGGGGTGGGGACCAGGGAGGGGAGCAATCTGCTGCACTCGCCACCTGAGGGACTGCGGTGACTCTGCAGTCGCTTCAGTTCCACCCGGAGCCCCTGCTGCCAACCCCGCAGCAGCTGCACGTGTCTCTCCCAGTGACCGGGCGTGAGGCCATCCGCCATCCACGGTGCCCGAGGCTCCTTCACCCGTGAGACACTGTCGTATGTGGAGATGGGATAAGAGTCCACGTACCCCACAGAAATAAACTCGGGGATCCCACCGCCAGGATCTGAGACGCCCAGGCGTTTATATCTCAGGGAGTGAGTACCTGGGAGGGAGGCGAAGAAGGAAGACACTCAGAGTCACAGACCATGCAGGTACCTAAGCCTCAGTCTACCTAATCCCCCAGCAGCGCTCTGTGTTCGGCTGTGCCCATTCCTCCCGAGACCTGGCTGCTGCCTCCTCTAACAGAACCGGAACCCCAGCAATCGGGACTGGAAAGGTCTTGACCGCTCTAGCCCAAGACTTGGAGCCTTTTTTGTTCAGGTTTGGAAGCCTTAGGATGAAATTTTACAGGCAATCTCAATTTGTATGTGAAGGAGGGGGTGCTCTTCAGGTTTGCAGGGAGAGGGCCCAGGCCCACTTATGGGTCCACAGGTTTGAAAACACTGATAACCCAGCCTTCCGTTTCACCAACAAGGGCAGTGAGTGGATAAATGAGGGCCCTTGTCCACCTCTGCATGTGCACCTGTGGGTGTACACACACACACACACACACACACACACACACACACACACACACCAGGACAGTGAGATCAAGAACCCACATAAAAAAGCACAATTCTTTCCCTATTACACCGAACTACCTCTATTAACCATTTTTATTATGTTTTCTCTGCTTTTCCTTCTGGCCAACTATCACTGTAAGAATTGTGATAATCACAAAGGGTCAAGATAGATGAAGCTAGACTGAAACACAACTGGCCCTCTCTGCCACTTCCACGCTGACCCTCTCTCAGCGCAGGCAAGAAGCTCACAGTCAGGTGGAGACCAACGAGGCAGTTTCAAAGTATGTGATGGACCTCATGGTGGCCCTCGGGAAGACTTTCCGGAGATGACCTGTCTTAGGGGGGGTCTCAGGAACAAGTAGGAGGTGAGCTGGCAAAGGGGTCATGTGGGGTCACAGGAGGGGGGTTGGCGGAAGCTGAGCAGAAGCCACATGTGCCAGCAGGAGGCAGGAGAGAGTGTGGCATGCTTAGAACCAATGGCCCAGGGAGGAGACAATGGGAGAATGGCATGTGAGAGGTGGGCAGAGCCAAGGCTGAGGGCCAAGCCCCTCCGTGCCATCCAAAGAGCAGGATCCAGGCTGTCTTCCACTACTCTGCTCACCACGGTCTGGAAATGCCAATCTCAAGTCTTGTCATGTCCTGCCATCTGGTTCATTGAAATCCCTCCCGACCATCACAGCCCATCTCCAAAGACACTCCCAAGACCAGCCTTGACCTTTGCATGGCCAAGTCAAGAGGACAAAAAAGGCCCATTACTGCTCAATGGGAAAATTTTTCCCACATAAGTATCAGCGCATCATCGCCACACACAACATTTACAATTCTGGTAATTTCTCTTTCTTATAAAACAATCACTTCATAACAATCTGCACTATCTAGAGTTTGTAAGAGGTAAGTAGAGAGAAATATGGTCTGTTGACGGTACCCTCCGAATCCAATGTAGTGCCCTTTTCTTCAACCTCAACCTCAGTGCAGCTCCTGCTTTCAGAGCACTCTTCCCCGCCAGCCCTGACTTCAAAGGCTGCTGTGCCCCTGAAGGCCAGCCTCCATCTGCCAGTCACCCGCCTGTCCACCCCTCCTGCAGCGGCAGCCTGGCTCCGCTCCAGGACACCGCGGCCCCCTCCCCTTCCCTTGCCACGGGCCCAGTTACCCATCTGGTGTGTCCACAGGTATGGGTCATGTTTGCTCCTTAGCTGGGCTTCCAAAATGAGACCTCAGCTGTGATGGGAGGTAGGTGGACAGATGTTAAATCAGTAACTCAGAACAGAAAAGAAAGAGGAAAGTCTATGGTCCCTTTCTCTCATGGTACATTAGACTGTGTGGTACTTTGTATTCTACGGATACATTACCCGGATGACCAGATTTCTAGTATACTATGAGGGCTGAATCATTTGGAAAGGCCTGTTTTTGATCATTTTTGATTGACTAACATGGCAATTTCATATGACTCAATCTTAGAATCTTCTGATTCTTTCTTCTTGCTCCGATAATTATGAAATTAGGTTTCTCCCTTTCTATGAACAGACTATTAGCATCAACTCACTCAGTGGACTGAA
>PVKM010044667.1:0-12178 GCA_004027735.1 Carollia perspicillata | reverse complement strand
GAACTGCAATCGTTTGATTTCACAGGCCTGCACTCAATCCACTGAGCTACACCAGCCAGGGCTTATATACCCACTTTTAAAAAACATTTCTTTTAGCCCTGGCTGGTGTGGCTGAGTGAACTCAGTGTTGGCCTGTGAACCAAAGGGTCACTGGTTCAATTCCCGGTCAGGGCACATGCCTGGGTTGCTGGTCAGGACTCCAGTTGGGGGCGTGCAAGAGGCACCCAGTTGATATTTCTCTTCTTTTCTTTCTCCTCCCTCCTCTCTAAAAATAAATAAATAAAATTTAAAAAATCTAAAATATATATTTTTAAGATTTTATTTATTTATCTTTAGGGGAGAAGGGAAGGAGAGAGGGAGAGAAACATCAATGTATGGTTGCCTCTCATGAGTCCTCTGCTGGGAACTTGCCTGCAACCCAAGCATGTGCCCTGACTGGGAATCGAACCGCGATCCTTTGCTTCACAGGCCCATGCTCAATCCACTGAGTTACACCAGCCAGGGCTAAAATATTTTTTTATTGTTGTTTAAATACAATTGTCTCCATTTCCCCCCACTACTCCCCCACAACCCCAGCCATCCCAACCTCCCACTCTCGATCCTACCCTTCTTTGGCTTTGTCCAGGTATCTTTTTTAAAAATTATTTATTTATTTTTAGAGAGAGGGGAAGAGAGAGAGAAAGAGAGGGAGAGAAACATCCAAGTGTGGTCACCTCTCACATGCCCCCCACTGGACACCTGGCCTGCAACCCAGGCATGTACCCTGACTGGGAATCAAACCAGCGACCCTGTGGTTCACAGGCAGGGGCTCAATCCACTGAGCCACACCAGCCAGGGCCCATGTGTCCTTTATACATGTTCCTTGACAACCCTTCCCTTTTTTCCTCACAATATCCCCTTCCACCTCCCCTGTGGTTACTGTCAGTTTGTTCTTAATTTCAATGTCTCTGGTTCTATTTTGCTTGCTTATTTGTTTTGTTGATTAGGTTCCACTTATAGGTGAGATCATATGGTATTTGTCCCTCACTGCCTGGCTTATTTCACTTAGCATAATGTTCTTCAGTTCCATCCATGCTGTTGTGAAGGGTAGGAGCTCCTTCTTTCTTTCTGCTGCATAGTATTCCATCGTGTAAATGTACCACGGTTGTTTTGATCCACTCATTTACTGATGGGCACTTTGGTTGTTTCCAGCACTTGGCTATTGTAAATTGTGCTGCTATGAACGTTGGGGTGCATAGGTTCTTTTGGATTGGTGTTTCAGGATCCTTAGGGTATAATCCCCACAGTGGAATTGCTGGGTCAAAAGGCAGCTCCATCTTTAGTTTTCTGAGGAAATTCCACGCCATTTTCCACAGTGGCTGCAGAAGTTTACATTCCCACCAACAGCACACTAGGGTTCCCTTTTCTCCACAACCTCACCAACACTTGTTTATTTGGTTTATTATACCCGTTATTATACCCATGGTGTATGTAATCATTATACCCATGTATAGTGCACATCTTATTTTCCCCTCAAAATTTTTAGCAAAAAAGTGGGCATCATACACAGCAAAATATGGCATTCTTCTTCTTTTGGTATCTGGCATCTGAAGCTACTTTCTAAGTTAAGGGAATTCCCCACCTGGTAGATGCCAGAAATTTGCTTTTTGAACTTCCCTCACAACCGAGACACAGACTCTTGACCTAGTGTCAGCCAGTGATGCACACCGATCACAGTCTAGCTAGGGAATCTGTAGCTAAGGCAGTAAGAACACAGGGACTATAAGAATTCTCTCCAGAGCAGTGAGGTTGCAGTGAGATCTAGTTCTAGGTGTCTCAGATCCCTGCAGAGCTTGATTTTGGCAGCATTGTGGGTGATTGTCAACCATATTAACTGTGCAAGGGGCAGGTGTGTCCTCATGGAGACAGCAACGCAGCTTAATTGAGGGCATCGTTTCTAGGTGTGTGGCTCTTTGTCTTGTCCTCCAGTCATTCCAGCAAGTCTCTGAGATATTTAATATGTTTTATGAATTTAATATATTTAATAAAACTATTTTCTGCTTAAATAGGATGTGATTAGTTTCTGTTTTTTATGTCTAATGACTCTGATGTAGAAACTGGGACTAGCCTGGATGGGCACATTGGACTCTCAGAGAACTGGCTGCAATCTGGGAATAGTTATGTGACCTGATTGGGATTAAAGGCAGTGGAAATCCAGAGATGCAGAGGCATTCAGTGGCAAAAATAGTTCCTCAGTTTATCACCAGTGGTCACCTGGAATGAAGTGTTCATTAAAAGCATAGTCTTGAAGGACAATTAAAGATCAGTGTAAGGGGAATGAGGAATGCAAGGATTGTGAGGAGGTAAGGAACGCTTAAAGAGAGAATGAAAGAGGTTAAACCTCAAAGTCAAAGTGTGCTCCCATGTGACAGATAATTGTTTGGAAGAGGCGCGTTCTGGGATAGTGATAAATGAGGATTTCAATGGCTAAGAGAGCCCCAAGCCTTCTGTGAGTTGGGGTCGTGTTGGGTGCACCTTAGGGACAACGCAAAATAACAATAGTGTAAACAAAGTAAATCTTGTAGTTTCTGTGGGTTAGGAGTCTGGGCGTGGCTTACCTGAGTCTTCTGCTTCAGGGCCTCTCACAAGGCTGCAATCATGGTGCTTGATCTGCAGCCTCAAATGAAGAGTTGGCTAAGAAAAGATTGATTCCAAGCTAACTCACATGGTTGTTTCCAGGAATCAGTTCTTCTATGGCTGCTGGACTGAAGGGCTCAGTCCTTACCAGATGCTGGGCAGAGGTTGCCTTCAGTTTCTGGCCACATGGGCCTCTCCACCAAGGCACACATATAAGGGCCAGAGGGAATATCAGCAAGATGCAAGACAGAAGTCAGTTTTTTATAACCTAGTCTCAGGAATAACATTCTATCCCTTTTGCCATATCCTATTGCTTAGAAATAAATTACTAGCCCTGCCCTCATCCAAGGAGAGGGGATTACACAGGGGCATGCACGTCAGGAGGCAGGGATCACTGGGAGTCACATCAAGAGCTGCCTACCAAAGCCGGCAGTTAGTGATCTCTGTCACAACCCCAACCTTCTCCTGAAAATAGCCAGCTACTATAGCACCACCTCCCTTTCTAATGGGATTGTCTTTCTCTTGTTTGAAGACCATGTAAAACCTTTCCCGTGGGGCATTATCTGGTAAGAGGAAGCCAAGTCCCCTCATCCCACTGACTTGTCTCCGCACTCCTAACTAGAATCAGGCCCCAACATTCCTCAGGGTCAAAGAGGAGGTCAAATTCCAAGAAGGCTTTCCCACTAGAAGAATTGAAGGATTTTTCAATTTTATATTAATAAAATCTGGCAAATACATGTGGGAATGGCTTCCAAGAGTGCTGGACCAGAGAGAAGGAACGTAATTTAAAATTGGTCCGAACTGATCAGTGTGAGGACACTACCAGGGAGCCAGGACTCCCTGTGTCAGTTCACAGCTGGGAGTTCTCATTGCTTTCTTTAAAAGAATGAATTAACTTTTCCATAGAGTCTATAATAACATGGGATTATATTCACGTTATCACATATCCATTCACTTACTGATTCTTCTATTCATCTGTCAATCCATTGTGTTTTTGATGCATTTACAGTAAGTGGCAGACATCTCTACATTTGGCCTCTAACACTTCAGTGTGCATATCATTAAGGAGAGAAAAATAGTATTTAATTTTTAGGTAAAATTTTTATACAGTGAAGTGTGTAAATCTTAAGGCTACTATTCAGTGATTCTGACATATGCATACACCTGTGTGATCCAATCCCTCTCCATCATTCCAGAAACTTCTGTCATGCCTTTCCCAAATCAACACCAACACCTGCTCCCTCAGAGGTAACAACTCTTCTGACTCTTTTCCACTATAGATCAATGTTCTTGATGTCCTGTGGGCAGTCTTGGTGTGAGCCTTCTTTTATGCAGCATGTTTCTGAGATTCATTTATGTTGTGTGTATCAACAGTTCATTGCTTTTTATTGCTCAGTATATTGCTACCTGCATAGGCAGAATTTTAAGATGCCTCCCAAGATTTCTGTCTCCTGGTGTATATGCCCTGTACACTCTCCAGTCTGGTGAATATGAGGGAAGTGCACTCTTCTGATTAGGTTATGTCATATAGCACAGAAGGCTTTTAAAAGGAAAGTTATTTGGGTGGATCTGACCTAATGACATGAACTCTTTACCTTTAGGTCAAGAGGTCAGAACAGTAAAGCCACAGAGATTTGAAGCATGAGAAACTCAACAGGAAGAAGATTTTTCATTATTAGGTTGGTGGGGCCATGTGGCAAAGAATGGTGGTGACATCTAGGAGCTGAGAGTGACTTCCAGTTGAGAGCCAGTAAGAAAACAGGATCTCAGTCCTACAACCACAAGGAACAGAATTCAGCTAAAATTGTTGGGAACTGCCCTGCCTGGTTTCAGAAGCTGTAATCCCCCATGGCTAAGGCTGAGTAAAGGACCTTGGGACCATAAACCACTTAGGAGACAAAGCTTATCTTCCTTGTAGGGGTGCCACCTCTGCCCCCTTTCTCTTAACCCTGCTTGGTCCCGGGTGGATGACTGGTTAGCCAATGATGGGTAACATTCCTCAAAAGAGGGACAACTTAAGACAGGCATGGTCACGAAGGGGCCCTCAGGGAAGGACTTGGGGGACTATAGAAAAAGATGGTGATGGACCCTTGTCCCTTGGCTTTGACGTAGCCTGTGTCCTCATTCTGTCTGCAAGAAGTCTCTTAATCTCTTGGCTGCTTTACTTCCCCTGCCTGACTTAAGCCTGAAACAAAGCCGTAAGCCTGAAACAATGGTGGAGGTAGGTGCTGCATTGTGCAGGTTCCCTAGGGTGGTGAGGCCTAAGAAAGAATGCATAAAATCCTATGAAATCTACTTTGCTAATACCCTCAATTTAAATGATAAGGGTCCAAGCAGGAAGTGAGTTTGTTCCCCAAAGTTTTATGGCCCTTTAACTATCTGACCCTGACTCAGAATAAGCCCTCAGAGTTCTTTGAATGTTATCTATTGTTTAATCATTTCTGCCTGACAATGACTGATGAGCTTTATGTATACATCCTGTACTCCTGTGCAAACTGAACCCAATAAAAGCTTGTCAAGCAGGATTGAGGCATTCTTCTCTTGAGAGGGTGGCTAAGGAGCTCTGAGGCTTTTTCTCCTCGTGAGAGAGAAGCCACACTATACCTTTTCCTCTCCAGGACCTGGTAGTCCAGGTGAATTTGTCTCATCTCATCCATAATGCCACAGACCCCAGGAGCCAGTATCTGCATAAAAAATCCTGACTAAACTTGGGAGTAAATTTTCCCTTAGGGGCTCCAGAAAGGAATGCAGCCTGGCTGACATGGAGGTCTTGAGCAGATGAGAACCTAGCCATGTTCTGAGCACATGAGAACCAGGCTAGATTCTGACTTACAGGATTGTGAACCAATAAGTGAATATTGTTTTAGGCTGTTGAGTTTGGAGTTACTCTTTACACAGCAATAGAACACTAATACTGCAGTTTGCTTAGCCATTCTCTTAAGGGATATTGGGTTCTTTCTAGTTTTGGACTTTTATGAATAGTGTTGCTATGAACATTTATATACAAGTCTTTCTTTGTGGGTATATGTTTCCATTTCTCTTGGAAATGTTGGGTCATAGGGTAGATGTATGTTTAATTTTATAAGAAACTACCAGCCCTGGCCAAGTAGCTCAGTTGGTTAGAATACCATCCTGATACACTAAGGTTGCAGGTTTTCCCCCTGGTCAGGACTCCTACAAGAATCAATCAATTAATTCATAAACAAGTGGAACAACAACTCAACATTTTTTCCCTCTGTCTCTAAAATCAATCAGTAATAAAATTTAAAAAAGAAAGAAAGTACCAGATCTTTTCCTAAAGTGGTTGTACCATTTTATCTCCCACCAATAATGTATGTGAATTCTGGTTGCATCACATCCTCATCAACATCAAATAGTGTTAGTCCTTTAAATTGTATCCATCCTGCTCGGTGTATACTGGATTTAATTGCTTTTTTCAATTGGTTAACTGAAACCTGGATTCATTGATGAAGTTAAATGAAATTGAGATACCAAGAATCCTTTGGTATAATGTAGCAGAAAGAATCCAAACACTTAAAGGGATGGGATTGTTGAGGTATAAACCTTTCCTTATAGGTTTATAAGTGTGATTCATCCACTCCCAACTCCATCCCCTGAGAGGGCCCATATTACACTCTGTTCACCAGGGCATTGAGAAATATCTCTGAGACTGACGACATCATTGGAAAGTGCTGTTGTAGTTGGTTTCTGTAAGCTAGGGATGTGGGGGGAAGACACTACTGAAGGGACTAAATAATATGGGAAGTTCACTGATATCCTAGTTGAGCTGTAAAACTGAAAATCCTTTGAAACTGGTGAACAGAGGGCCAACTTAAGACTAGATACGGAATTATGGTCTCCCACTCAAGTTCCAGGCCTGGGTTTGTTCACAAATTCCCTTGAATGAAGTGAAAGCCAGAATACTTAAGGAAGATGGATAAATATCTGTTTATATATTCCTTATAGCCTTCTACAATGGGACCTGTAGTCATTTCCTGAGGTAATTGCTTGCCTTGGATCATGTCTTGCAAAAAGATATGTCAAAGTCCTTTGCCCCAGGTACCTGTGAATAGGTGACCTTGTTTGGAAATAAGTTCTTCGCAGATATATTCAGGTTAAGAGGAGGTCACACTGGATTTTATGGGCCCTGCCCCCATGACCGACCTTATAAGAAGAGGGAAATGTGGCCACAGAGACCCACAGAGAACACCATGTGAGGATGGAGGCAGAGGCCGGAGTGATGCAACTGAAAGACAAGGGACACCGAGGATCACTGTGACCCCAGGAGGTCAAAGAGGCATGGAATAGATTCTCCCTTAGAGCCTCCAGAAGAAACCAACCCTGCCAATGCCATGACTTTGGACTTCTGTCCTCTAGACAGTGGGAATACATTTCTATTTTTTTAAGTCATCCAGTTTGTGGCACTTCGTCATGGCAGCCCTAGGGAACTAATAGAATAACCGTGCCCTTGGGGATCATTGACACTGGCTGCAAGGCTAATTGGAGTAGGAGTTGGTACCGTGGTCCACCACTTAGAAGTGGAGGCTTATGGAGTCAAATGATAAATCGACTTTTGACTGTAACCTACCTCACTGTGAGCCCAGTCCTTAAACCCGTTTCCCCATGACCTCCCCAGTTCCGGGTCACACAGACAGACTAGGAATGTTTAGCATGTGGCAGAATATGTCTCTGATCCACAGGATAGGACGATCATGGTTGAAAGGGCTCCTTTCCTATCAGAAATATAAACAAAAATCAATAACGTATCGCTGGGAGAAATGCAAGATTAGCATTACCATCAAAGACCTGACAGTTCAGAGGTGACGATTCCCCTTACCCACTCAACTCGCCTCTCTGGCTCACGCAGAAGTCAGAGGACGGGAGAATGACAGCGGATTATCGAAACGTTAAGACAGGTGATGATGACTCCAATTGCATTGCTGTTCCAGACAGAGCAAAACAGAGCATCTGCTACCTGTGATAACGTTATTAACTTGCGAGTGTTTTTTCCTCTATTTCGATAAGCAAAGAAGGCCAGAGGTGGTTTTAACCTGGCAGGGGCAGAAGTTCACCGTCACCATCTTGCTCCAGGCCCATGTTAACTCTCTGCCTCTTGCCACGGTTAGTCCCCCAGGGACTCTGGTCATCTTAGCATCCCATGAGACATCAAACGGGTCCCCTGTGATTACGAGAAAATGCTGATGAAACCTACATGGTAGGAAGTATCAGGTACCTGGATGTTTTTAGTGAGTTTTTGTCGGTGTTTGGGATTTTAGTCATTCTGGTGCGTGTGTAGTTATTTTATTGTTGTTTTAGTTTGCAATTCCCTGATTACATACGATGTGGAGCATTTTTCATATGCTTGTGTGCCATCTGTACGTCTTCTTTGGTAAGAGGCCTGTTTAGATCTTTTGACCATTTTAAAATGAGGTTGTTTGTTTTCTTTTACAACGAGGTTGTTGAGTTTTACGTGTTCTTTGTATATTCTGGATACAGATGTTCTCTCCCAGGCTGCAGCCTGTTCCTTCGTTCTCTTAACACTTTATGTAGATCCCAGTTTCTCTCTGATGTCATCTGCCTCCCTTTAACATTTCTTGTATTGTAGGTCTGACGGTAATGAATTCTCTCAGCTTGTATTTGTCTGAAAAAGTATTTCACATTCATTTTTGAAATATTTTTACTGGGTATAAAATGCCGAGTTGACAGTTTTTTCCTTCAGCACTTTAAAATGTCATTCTCTTGTCTTTTGGCTTACAGTTTCTGGTGTGAAGTGTGCTTTGCTCCTTTGTATAATGTGTCTTTTTTTCTCATGCTGCTTTCAAGATTTTCTCTTTACCTTTGGATTTTGGAAATTTTGAATACGATGCATCCAGGCAGGTGTAGTAGTTTACAGAGAGGTATAAAAAATCTTTGATACTTTAAAAGGTAGAGCTTAATTCTCCTACTTTTAAGTTTGGGATTAATTTAGAGACTCACTCCCCCCATCCCTGGGACAAGGGAGTGTATTTATTTTTACTTATTTTTTGTATTGGGGTATAATTGACATGTTAACATCATGTTAGTTTCAGGTGTGCAACATAATAATTTAATATTTGTATATATTATAAAATGATCATTACAAGCCCAATTAACACCTATCACCATATGTAATTATAATTTTTTTACATTACATCCCATTTATTTTATCCAGTTATTTGTACCTGGAAGTTTGTACTTTTTGATCCCTTTTACTCATTTCACTCACCCCCCAACCCTCACCTTTGGCAGCCACCAAACTGATCTTTGCATCTATAAGCATGTTTTTTTCCTTAGCTTCCACATGTAAGTGAGATCATACAGTATTTGTCTTCCCCTGCCTTATTTCTCCTAGAATAATGCCCTTAAGGTCCACCCATGTGTTTGCAAATAGCAAGATTTCATTCTTTTTTTATGATTGAATAACATTCTATTGAATATATATACCTACCATATTTTCTTTATTCATCCATCAATGGGCACTTAAGTTTTTTTTCCATACATTGGCTATTGTAAATAATGCTGCAAAAAACACGAGGTGCTTATTCAAGGTCTGTCTGGAAAAAGTCCAGCCATTGTTAATTTAATGGGAACAGTTTGCGTGACATCTGTGTAAGCAGTCAGCTAAGGAGAGTGGACTGGAATGCGCATGCATGAACAATGACTTCACCGTACTAGTCAGTGGGGACAGTAGATGCTGTTGAGTGAGCATGTGTACTGTGTGGCCATCACATTCAAAATAAGTGAGCGAGTAGAGCAATGAATCTGCATCAGATTTTTGTGTTAAGCTTGAATACTCTTCCATGAAAACTATTAGGATGATTCAAAAGTTCACAGCTATGGGCACTGGTGACTGGCAGTTTCTTTATGACAACACACCCACTCATGCATCATGCCTTGTGCAGTTTTTCGGCAAAACATCAAATTACCCAGGTGATTCAGCCCCCCTACAGCCCAGATTTGGCACCCTGAGACTTCTGACTTCTCCCAAAGCTAAAATCACCTTTGAAAGGGAAGAGATTTTCAGACCAATTTTATTGGTTCCTGAATCCAGGAAAATATGACAGGGAAGCTGACGGTGAAGAGGAGAACTGTGTGAGGTCCCACGGTGCCTACTTTGAAGGGGACTGAAGAGTCATTGTCTTGTGTACAATGTTTTTTGTACATGTTTCTGTTTGTCACAGTATATGACAGGATACTTTCTGGACACACCGTGTGTGTGTGTGTGTGTGTGTGTGTGTGTGTGTGTGTGTGTGCACGCACGTATTTGAGTTTAGTGTTTTCATTTTCTTCAGATAAATATCCAGAAGAGGAATCACTGGATCATATGGTACTTCTATTTTAATTTTTTTGAGAACCCTCCATACTGTGTCCCACAGAGGACTTTTAATGAAGAGAACATGGTGGGGATAATGGGATGCTACTTCTGAGATCAAGATCAAGACAAGACAGTGTTGTTCTGCCTGACTCAGATTGCTCTGGGATGCTAACTGCCACACTGTGAGGACTTTAAGCTGCTTTAGTCATCAGGAAATTATAATTATTTTATATATTTAATTGCTGTGAAAAGCCAGCTGGATGAGAAATGACTGTAATGGAAAGAAACTATTGGGTTGGCCAAAAAGTTAATTTTTTTCCCCCACAAAATGGTTCTACTAGTGTTTGTCTATAGCGTCATTCAAAACAATTTTGTTAGATTGTATTGTGACAGCTATCATATTGGTGCACATTTAAAAAATCAAAATTGGTGAATTTTTGTGTAGCCATTTTAATATTGAAGATGGAAGAGAATAAGTGACATTTTTGGCATATTATGCTTAATTATTTCAAGAAAAGTAAAAATGCATCTGAAATGCAAAAAAAAGATTTGTGCAGTATAGGGAGAAGGTGCTCTGACTGATTGAACATGTCAAAAGTGTTCGCAAGATTTTGTGTAGAGATTTCTCGCTGGACAACGCTCCATGGTCAGGTAGACCAGCTGAAGGTCATAGTGATCAAATCCTCAATCACGTGGGAGAGAGCCGACATACTCAAAATATCCAAATCAATGAAGTTATTAGTGAAAATAAAAAATATGTCTTTTAAAATTTTGTGGAAAAAACTAAGCAGACTTTTTGGCCAACTCAATATCAAAGATAAAAATCCAAATTGTAAAATTATGGCATAAGAAGCTCATTGAGTGACTTGTTCTTCCAGTAAGGGCTTGGTTAGCACCTATTCTGCCTCTGAGAATGCCCAGATAAGCCACAGTTATGTAATTTTAACTGTTAAAACATGAACCTTGACTTCTTTGGTACAGCTCTATTAGAATGTAATTAGTTTAACTTAAAAAAAAACCCTCATCCAAGGACATGTCCATTGATTTTCAGAGAGCGGGAGGGAGAGACAGACAGACAGACACTGATGTGAGAAAGAGCATGGACTGGGTGTCTCACACACACACCTCAACCAGGGATCAAACCCACAGCCTAGGCATGTGCCCTGACCAGGGGATGAAACAATGACCTTCGGTGTATGAAATGATGCTCCAACCAACTGCGTCACACTGACCAGGGCAATTTAACTTTTTTTTTTTTAAGAGCAGCTTTAGGTTCACAGCAAAACTGAGTGGAGAGCATAGAGTTCCCATAAATCATCTGACACCCCCTGAAAGCTGTCCTAATATCAACATCAGCATCAAAATAGTGCATTTATTACAACTGATGAACCATATGGACATGTCATTATCAACCAAAGCCCACAATTTACATTAAGGATCCTCTCTGTGTTGTACATCCCATGGATTTTGACAAAGGCACAACGGCACGTACCCACCATTATCCATTGTACAGACTAGTCCCACTGCCCCCCAAATCCTCTGGGCTCCACCTGTTCACCTGTGCCCCACCCAACTCCTGGCAACCGATGACACTTTTTACTGTCTTCACAGTTTTGCCTTTTCCAGAATCATATGGTTGGAATCCTATAGTATGTAGCCTTTTCAGTTTACTTCTTTCACTTAGTCATATGAATTTACAGTTTCTCCATGTCTTTTCAAGGCTTGATAGCTCATTTCTTCTTAGCATTGAATATTATTCCATTCTGGGTATACCAAAGTTTGATTATTCATCTGCCTACTGAAGAATAGTAAGCTGTTTCCAAGTTTTGGCAATTGTGAACAAAGCTGCTCTATAAATATTTGTGTGCAGGTTTTTGTTTTGTTTTGTTTTTTACTAATGACCCAGGACAACCAAGCTTTATTTGAGCAATTTTGCTTACAAAGCAGCACAATGAACCAAATCAACTGAGTCCCAAGGCAAGGTAATTTATGAACATGTCTGTGTATCATCTTTTAGAAGAATTAAGGCTATGTGGGTTTTTTTTTGTTTTTTTCCCATTTGTTTTTTCTTTTATAAAAAAATATATTTTATTGATTATGCTATTACAAGTGTCCCATTCCCCCCCTTCATTCCCCTCCACCCTGCACACCCCTCCCACCCATATTCCCCCCTTTAGTTCATGTCCATGGGTCATAAGTTCTTTAGCTTCTACATTTCCCACACTACTC